>JAJJWW010009017.1:0-142790 GCA_023531295.1 Papaver armeniacum
GCGTCATTACCCATCGCCTTACCACACCACAATCTTGACTCCGCATAAAATACCCTGCGATACTTTACAAGTATCAACTTCCTCAATCACCCAGCTTATTCAATCCAAGATTACATGCTACCTTTCGTGGATCCACGATCCACATTTCAGACATCAATCATGTCACAAACTGGGGATACATCTTTGAGGTATTGAGGTAAGGCGGTTTCGGCGTGCAGTGCAACATATCACAAGAACGTGTTAGGGAAGTCATGGCGGTTAGAGATGAACAGAGAGAAGGGGCAAGACTGGTCGTGTATCACCGACACACAACTCCACTACTCATCATTCCACTACCTCCACTTCCCACGAGAAACGTGAATGAGGCTCAATGACTTGTATAAATAGGTTCTCCACTTCTTTCCAACAACGGGGAAAAAAACAAGTTCGAGGCAGGAGACGAAAACCAAGTGTTGATACTGGTCATATTCAACCATCTTCGTCACAAGTCATGTAAGCCAACACCTTCACAATCTCAACACCTTCTTCGCCTCTCCCTAAGATCAACCCTATCTCCTTCACTTTGTGACCTTTCCAACTGGAACGCCATTTCTTGGTTTAGGTAGGACTTGCAGTTGATCTCTCAATCTACAAGCACTCACCGCGCAAAGGCATTTGTCAAGGTTTAGATTCATTCCTCATCCACACCCCAAATTACCAAATTCTGCAGGAGTAGTTTTCACCCATCAACAGATACGTATCTATCTAAGGAAGAGTTTTAGAGGATTTGGAAAGCTCAAAAACGCGTAACTAAGCCTGGGCGGGAAGAAGAGAAAAAGAAGGAAAGTCAAGTGACTTTTCTGTGCAAGGATAAATAAGATTTGATCGAAGTTTTGGGAGCTGTTTGCTATATATAGGATGCTGAGAGGTCAAGGAAGGGTTACGGAGACAGGGAAGTTTTAGAGCACTGGGAGATCAGGGAGGAGTTTGAGAGAATCGAGGTTCTGGCTGGCGCAGCAGGAAGAACACGAAGAACAATAAGGCCATCTAGGACAGTCGTTTTCTGGTCTTAGATTCAACGACAATTCTTGATGCATAAGTCTGCCTCGTAACAGCCCATTGTACTTGACTTCTTTGCTGCGCCATTACAAATTGCAAGCGATGCATTTTATTGTTTTCATCCTTTTAATCTACTTTTGAGCTATGAACCTATTTTGAGCAAGTGATTAATATGAGAACTAAACCCCTTAGCCGAGGCGACGGAGGAAGCCAATTTTCCATGATGTGTGTGGTAATTTCTATTTTAATTAATTTTTGCAATCTCTTTTAAGATTATTTGCCTTGATTGAAATTGATTGAATAATTTTTTCCTACTGCGCTTGTGATTTTCTCTTGATAGACTATGTAGACCTAGGTTTTGATATTCTATGCTTTGAAATACAATTGTTATTCTAAAATCTACCTTTGCAAAATATTAGAATCACTTTAAACGTAAAGAGTTGCAACGAATATTGATTAGATTAAATCACATAAAAATTGGAGTTTGGTGGAATCTCAGTCTACAGTGCTTCTTAAAATCTTGAAAACAAACTTCTTTGAGTTTTCTAGTTTTATTTGAATTTAAAAATCCTTCACAAGTCTGAGAGGAACGACATCTTTCTTACCACTTTACTACAACTTTCAAAATCACAACAAGAGTCGTTTTGGGAACATTCATGATTCCTTGCTACCAAAATTGACTGTCCAGTGGAATGAAATCCGCTTTCTCGATTATGTAAAAGTGAATGATTTCCAAAAAGACATGCTCGATCAGTGCACGTCTGGACTTTTGGATGAGGAAATGATTCAAAAACCCTATCGACCTTTCCACCTCTTCCATGATACTAGCGAACCAATACTGTTTATAGGTGGACAACAAAGAATCACCACATTGAGTAGGTTGATAAACTTATTGCAAGTGGCGAAAGGCACAATGAGATTCTTGTCAATAACAATGCCGAGATGTCGGGAAAAGAAAGTTCCCGAAGCTAACCATGACAATGTCAATAAGGTAAAGAACCCCAAAGGAAAGAAAGGGCTCTAAATTCCGATTCACATTCCCATGATCCATACACCCACGTAGAGATAATGCCTCTCGTGGAGGGCGTAAGGGACATAATCGAGGTCGAGGACGTAAAAGGTCACTCTAATGTTTGGTACGTAGAAGGAACCTGGCCACACATAGTGATCCGAAAGTCTGAGAAAACACCTAAAAATCCCGGTAACAAAAAGGTGCAGAGCGAAAGTGCGCCTTGTTTTAGGTGTGGATTTACGGACATTGGTACAAGCATTTGCAAGGCTAGTGCCAATGTAGCCAGCTACAAAAAGTACCAGAAACTCTCGAACAAGAGGCTAACTATATGGAAGAAATGATGTAACCCCTAACGTCAACCTCACAATTTAGGACTTCACAGGCAATGAGGACTTTACCCCAACTATGGATGTGCACGATTTTGCTTGGGCCTGAAGAATTTAGTTTCGCTTGCTAGACTCTATCTGTTTTAAATTCTTTGAAGTTTTATGTTATCTTAGACTATCGTTTTGTTTAATAGTTTAAGTAGTGTTACCGTTCTTGAACACGTTCTTACCATCTTTATGTTATGTATGGATTATCTATAAGTACTTATTTTCTATTATGTTCTATAGAATTTTACTTTGTTCATGATAATCATTAGCATGTAAATTAGAATGGAAAGGACGCCATTCTAAAGAACAAAATTCTCTAAAGGAAGTGAGATAAATTGTTCGTTTTTTTTATTTGTAACATTCCTACTAATGTACTTATAGGGAATGTCTCGGAGAAATTGAATGTCTAGTTGATACTGCAACCACCCACACTATCCTAAGAAACAAACTATTATTTTTCGATTTTACTCCTTATAATACATCTGTGACTACGATGATTAGATCATCGCACGTAATAATTGGGCGAGGTACTGCTCAATTCTTGTTACAAACGACACAATGATTAAAGTCACGAAGCTCTATATGCACCAAGAGTGCACCGCACTTTGTTAAGTTTCAAAGATATACGCACAAATGGTTATCACTTAGAAACTCAGCATGAAAATGGAATTGGTATATTTGTGACCTCTAGTGAATGCGGAAGGAAAGCGCATCTTTGAAAACTAATGAGTCACTCTAGTGGATTGTATATCACCACTATTAGGATTATCAATCCCATGTGGTTGCCAATGATGTTGTTGCCAATGATTATATAAGCTTTGGAACGATTGACTAGGGCACCAGTGCGTGATGATGATCCGTGTTTTTGAATAACTCACACGGACATCCGTTCTTTCGAATGAAAAAGAAAATGGGACAAAAGATCGTTAAAGTAGAAGATTAACAATGTACATTCTAAAGTAAATGATGCACATTTATGCCTTCTAAAGCAAGAGAAGTGCAACCTTCGTCTTCCAAAAGTAAAATAATTGCACTCCATTGTCCCATTCTTCTTCGTTGTCCTTATCGAAGGCACATACAAGCTTTTACGCAAAACTTGTTCTTTAGCAAAGACAGGATCGAGACCATCTATGCTAAAGATACCAAACAAAATATTCTATTTTAAAAAGAATCTGAGTGATATTTGTGGACGCCTATACATCCAGAACACGCACTATGTCGAGGTATTTTATGGTTAAGTTGATGCTTCAATTCGTTGGTCACATGTTGCATTGTTGTCCACAAGAAATGCCGCATTTGCAAAGCTCCTAGCATAAATTATCGACTAAGGGATCACCACTGATCATCCAATCAAGTCTATCGACTTGATAATCCGAGAATTTACATCTAAAGTTGATGATTGTATGTCTACTGAATTGACATACACTACGCAAATTCGGATTAGTAATAAGCAATTGTGAAGCTGTGGCCGTTATAAAATTTCCGTTACAAATGGCCGTTACTAATTTTTTAAATATTTGTAGCGAGGCCAGGTACATTGAAATTTTTATAAAGTGTACTGACTCACAGCTTGGCTTAGTCACACTGGCTGTAACACTTGCAATTTGTGCTTGTGTCATTCACACGCCGTATTCTATTTCCACCCAAGATGAGTAACACTAGAGTATATTTCACCTATGCGTGTGCCATTCACATGGGTGATTCTTTCATCCCATGCCTTAGTGAGAATCGGCTGGTCGATTTTCATTTCCCATTTCTCTTTTCTCCTTTCCCCTCTGCCTCTAAACCCTAGTGAAACTTCATCTTCATCTTCAATAATCGACAAACCAAGAAACATCAGCTGCAAAGCTCTCAGTCATCTTCAATCATCGGCTTTTCTTCTCTTTTTCATTTCTTTTCTCTCTCTTTTATCATCAGTTTTTTCGATTTTAAGGTTTTCATCCTCATTAATCTAGTTTAGGATTTTGATTTCATAGATCTCGTACAAGTCTTTCATCATCGTAGGGTTTAGTTTTTTCGATTTGTCATGTATGCTGATTTGGAGATGATTTGGTATCATTGAAGGAAGAAGAAGATAACTCATTGACCCAATTAGGTTTTTTACACCATACAAATCGAGAGAAAAAGGCTTCAAAAAATCATGGATCGTCAAAATGGGTAAGTTCTTCAAACCCAAACATCATCTTTTAGTTTATTTCACATTTATGTTTTCAAATTTTGGTTTAATCACAATATTGAAATTTAGGGTTTTGTAAAACTGATTTCGGGTTTTGAGAATTAGGGATTTTTTTTAAAACATGAAATATATTGGAATTAAACCAACAACATTTAGGTGGGATTTAGTTAATTTTAGTTTGTCTCTATTTTATTTTTCGGGTTTTAGTTATCAATTGAAAATTTGTTTCATTGATCGAGAGCTTGACTTCATGGCGAGGTGGTTCTGTAGGGGTTGAGTAGATTTATGAAGCAGATGAACCGATTAATCAAAATCGAGAAAAGTGAATGATTAAGATGAGATTAGTGAAGAGGTTTGTTCTTTGAAACCTTTAAGAGTAATATTTCATTATTTCTTTGAAGTCATCTATAATTATTAACATTTGTTCTCGATTTAGGTTGTTTGATTTTACAGAAGAAGATGAACATGAGCATAAGGAAAAAGCGGCTTTAGTCCCCTTTTCATCCATGGTCTTGATTAAGATGCGTGAGATTGCTGAGGGGTAACTTGGTTCTACAATTAAGAACGATGTTGTTACGATCCGCCTACTTCAATGATTCTCGAGGCGTCGAGTCAAAGGCAAAGGATGCTGGAGTCATTGTTGATCTTAGTGTTACGCGTATATCAATTAGAGTATTCTTGTTGCCATTGCCTATGGTCTTGAAAAAAGGCCACGGTGTTGGAGAGAGGAATGCTTTTATCTTCGATCTAGGAGGTGGTACCTTTGATGTCACATCTGTGTAAGTACATTTTCCGGTGCTTTCTGCTCTTAGTCATTATAATGCTGGAGTGACCAAGATGTGTATGTCACAGTAAATGGAGCCTCCGAAACCCAAGACTAAGAAAGGTACAGTTGTGAACTACTGCAATACACAATTTTATTTATTCCAACGTCTGTGTTAAATGACTTTCAGGATATTGGTGCAACACTAGTTATCTTCCAATGGAGTTTTGATGAATCGGAACTTGCCTGCTGTTAGATGGGTTGGTGGAGTAGAACTGGAGCTCATTGCAATAGCTACAGGTTATTATGAACTTATCTCTTATTAAAGATTTGTAAGTGAATGTATCCTTCGCACTTACTGATATATGGCATGTTGTCATTGTCTCTGTAGGTGGAAGGATTATTCCAAGGTTCCAAGAACTAAAATCATAAAGCGACTCCACAATGGTTGTCTAGATGACTATTTATGGGTCTAGATGTTTTTGTGAATCGAACGCCAGTCAAAAAATTAGCTTTATTTAACTTTTTCTTAAAGCTTTTACTCAAAATGTCTATGTGTGTGTTTTACTTACATTCTCTCATTAAATTGTGCAAGCATGTCATGCTAACCTAATATTTTTCTAAAATTCCGTGTTAATGGAATCAAATGGCACTTCTTTTCACGAGAAAACCTTGCATTCTTAATTGCACTAATAAGCTCTTGTCTAGATCATCATCATAACTCTCTCGAATTATAGCTTTTAACTAGATGTTTTCTCTTACGAATTATGCAGCTCAATAGCATCTATCCTCACGACAATCATTGGGGTGAATTTTGGACACGTTCTCATACACTTGAAGGTCGGTTTGGTGATTTCATAGTCCTCATTCAAGATATATAGCCTTAATGTCCTTGAGGATTTTTATTTTTATTTTTATTTTTTTCTTCTTTTCTCGTGAAATTCGGGCTACTCGGACAGATCAAAACATTGGATGGGCATGGGGTCTTTCACTCCTCACATTAGGACTTGTTCTGCATTTCACAAATGGTGAGTAGGAATTGACCTAGGCTGTGAAAACATTTTTTTCTTCATGTCCCATAACTTTGTTTCTTTTTTATTGCAGGTATTCCATTAAACAAACAATTGTACAGCTTCAGTTATGTTTGATTGACCAAGCGGGGAAGCAACACTGGTGTTCTCGACCTTCTATGTTCTGGTAGGTCACTGAAGTGAACCAGATACTTAATCTTAATAACCAAGCACTTTCTATTTGGTCTCCTCATACTGTCCATCAATTATGCTCAGTTTTACTTTTGAACTTAGCTATCTGAATAGTGACTATTGTGTCTTCTGTCAAGTGTTGTAGTTGTAATTAGATAATACCACGTAGACCACATTAGTTTTTTATATCAAGTTATTAACTTATTATAATATCTGAAGTTTCCAACTCCGGCATTGTTCTACTTATTAGGTTGACATCTTCTAGGTTGGGTTATTCTTTTACCTCCGGGACCGGATTGGTATGAACGCTACGCATGTTTTCGATGCGCAAAGCAGAAGGAATATTTGTAGGATTTATCAATGGATGGTACTACGAAGATCCTCATAACACATTGGTATGTCTCGATGACTATAAACAACCAATTTTATTACAAGTTTCTAGTTTAATGTGTTTTATTTGTGTCACTTTGATGCCCTGTATAAAATGAAAATGTATAAGTAGTCAATCCGATCCAAGAAATATACGCATTTGACATTTCCACGGGCTACTATCGTGGTATCCTTAATTTGGTCAATGAAACTTCATATATGCAGATTGAAGGAGGTGTTATACCTTCAATAGCGCATCCTCTATAACATATACCGAGATAACATGAAAATGACAGATCCAAAGATCCCACCATCTTAATAATGTCTCATTTGAAGTCCATTTATTGGATATCTACATAAAAAAAAATTGGATGTATGAGTTGGATGCTATACTTGATGGAATCTCTAGTTGTGTGAACTGTTCTAAATTCTTCTAACCTGATCAATACATACATTAGGCATTGT
Organism: Papaver armeniacum; assembly: GCA_023531295.1. Lineage (NCBI taxonomy): Eukaryota > Viridiplantae > Streptophyta > Magnoliopsida > Ranunculales > Papaveraceae > Papaver > Papaver armeniacum. The sequence goes on from JAJJWW010009017.1 coordinate 7,400, forward strand.
TGATGTTAAGTATCTCCTTATGCATCTGTCAATGCTAGACTTTTGATGTAGAATTGATGAAAGTTAATGGCCACTTTAGAATTTTTAGTTATTTTTTGTAGTTGTCTACCTATTGTTGCATCTGTCCTTGACCAGTGCAAAAACTAGCACTTGAAACTAAGATTTATAATTGTTTACGACATATGAGAAGCCTATACGGTATACTAAAATCAAGGACATCATAACCAGCTAGGATTTTTGTTACCGTTCAGTGAACTTGTTAATATTTGTTGTAATTCTGGACAGTAGGTATTAGAAACCGCAAGAAAGTTATGATGAACAAACTCATTCATGGAAGAAGTCTTGGTATTGATAGAAAATATGTGCTTTCTATGATGATTACAGACATGTTGGCGAGAAGGTTTAGCAGCCTTTAAACCCTGAATTGTTGACTACATCTAGCCAAAACTTTGAAACTGAGCTGCATACGGATGATGACTTCCAAACAGACGATGATATTCAAATTCAAGCTCTTGACCTGAATCCAGATGCCTCTGGAAATTGTCCAGAGACTGTAGTTCAAGAAAGCAACTCGGCTTTGGAGGAAGATTCCACAGAAGAAGGTAATATTGCGTTATTGTCTTCTTACATATCAGATAATACTAGTTTCCTTGGTAGTTCTACAACTTTCCCAGCATAAAAATGAATGTAAATAAGTGTTTAGTTACTTGTCAGAATTTGATACTTAACAGAATTTTTTTTGGTACTTAGAAAAAATTTGTATTCTTTCTTAATAGAACTGAATAAATGTTGATGCAAATTGATGAAGCAATTATTGTCGAATGTGGATGGATTGAAAGGTTTGAAGGTGGTAGTATTTGGAATTCGGTTTCCTAGAAATGTATCACTGGTCAATATTGCCCCGATCAATATTGCCCCGGTCAAAATCAATTTTGACCAATTTTGACTAGGTCAAGGTTGACCTGCCAGTAATTTTTTTGTCTGCTAAAAAAAGTTCAGGAATCTGGCCCGAGCTGTTACAACATCCATGTTGCCAAAAAAATTCGTAACGGCCCCGAGTTGTTACCACGGCAAAGAACTCTTTCCTCACATTAGGGCATATAAAAAAATTGTGAACGGCCACAAAGCCGTTACAAAAAAATGTAACACCCACTTTTGCAACAGGCGAGGGCCGTTACAACCCGTTTTTGTAACGGCCTGGTTCTGTTTCTAATCCCAGAATTTGGTGTAGTGATAGAGCATCCCGTACCCCATGTACACACTCAAAATGGTCTCGCAGAAGCTACCATCAAAAGGTTACAGATGATAGCTAGGGCATTGGTTATGCGTTCCAACCTCGCCTATTACTGCCTGGGGTACGCCATATTGCATGCGACATTACTTATTCGCTTTAGACCCTTTGCTAACCAACCATTTTTCTCGTGTACCAGCTTGGTAATCGGATAAGAGCCTGATATTTCACATTTACGCATATTTGGTTGTGCCGTATACGTGCCTATAACGCCCCCACATCGTACTAAGATGGGTCCACAAAGACGAGTAGGTATTTATGTTGGATACGAATCCCCAATAATTATCTGCTACTTAGAACCTTTGGCAGGAGATCTCTTTACCGCTAGATTTTCGGATTGTCACTTTGATGAGACAACCTTCCCGTCGTTAGGGAGGTATGGAAAAGGACTTCCAAAGGGAACGACAGAATTGTCGTGGTGTGTTCCCACGTTGTCTCATCTTGATCCCCGCACTCTACAATGCGAAAGTGAAGTGAAAAGAATTATCGATCTTCGAGAATGTGGCAAATTCAATGCCCGATGCATTTATCGATATCGCTAAAGTGACGAGATCACATATACCACTGCAAACGTGCCCGCAAGGTTGGAAATTCCCGACAAGGGAAAAGGTACCATAAATATAGGTACCAAGGTTGCACTTGGTGGAAGTGTAGCTGAGGCCGTGGCCCCCAAAAGGAAGAGGGGGAGACCACTTGGTTCGATCGATATTCACCCAAGGAAGAAAAGGGCGAGTAAGGCACAAACCGATCCATATATCATCAATACAGATAATCCATCTCATGAGATTGTCTCTGATTAAAGTTATGTCCATGAATCATTACTGGGGGACGCCCCGAAGTTTGAATTGATTTCAGATAACAAAGAAATCTCTATGGATTGTGAAAGTGCATATGTGTTGATGGAAAGATCCTCCATGCATATTGATGATATATTCGCATATATTGTTGCTCGAGAGATTATCGAGCACGACGATATCGAACCACGCTCTATTGCAGAATGCCAAAAGAGAGCATATTGGCCTCAATGGAGAGACACAATTCGGGCTGAACTAGATTCACTGGCAAAAAGATAGGTATTTGGTGCGATAGTGCTAACCCCACCAGGTGTAAAGCTTGTAGGACATAAATGGGTATTTGTCAGAAGGCGTAATGAGAAGAACGAAGTCTTGAGATATAAGGCTCGCCTTTGTGGCGCAAGGTTTCTCACAATACGGGATTGATGATTATGAAGAAACGTACTCTCCGTAATGGACGTCATAACGTTAAGTTACTTAGCTCGACTTAGTAGTTTTAAGGACTTGAAATTCAACTTATGGATGTGGTTACCGCATATCTCTATGGGGATATTGATAGAGATATTCATGAAAGTTCCAGATGGACTTCCATTGCCCAAATTAAATAACTCTGAACCACGGAGTGCGTTTGCAATTCAGTTGAAACGCTCACTTTATGGATTAAAGCAATCCGGGCGGATGTGGTATACCCGTCTAAGTGATTATTTGATTGGGAAGGGATATACAAATAATGAATTGTGCCCCTGCGTGTTTATAAAGAAAACAAGTTCTGGATTTGCTATTATAGTTGTCTATGTCGACGACATGAACATAGTAGGTACTCTTGATGAACTAAGAGAAACCGCAAGCTATTTGAAATCCGAATTTGAGATGAAAGATCTTGGGAAAACTCGAATGTGTCTAGGACTTGAACTAGAACATCGAGCTTGTGGAATATTAATCCACCATCGCATATGTCCAAAAGTTACTCAGAAATTTAATATGGACAAAGTGCACCTCGCTAGCACTCCCATGGTTGGTCGAACTTTAGATGTACATAAAGATCCATTCATCCAAAGGAAAATGGCGAAGATGTATTGGGAGCTGAATATCCCTATCTAAGTGCAATAGGCGCATTATTGTACTTAGCACAATGTACTCGACCAGTTATCTCATTCTCAGTGAATTTGTTAGCTAGATATAGCTCAGCGCCAACGCAGCGTGATATGATTTTGAAGTAGTTTGTAAAGTGGTAGTAAAAGTTCGTTCAACTCGGGCTTGTAAAGATTTGGTTTCAGAGTTTAATAATAGAAAATATATACAAAAGGTTGTCACAAATATCGAGAGGTACTAGGACTCAGGATTCCACCATAAAATTCATCCACGCGATTCATATATTTATTCTAGACAATTATAGCTAAAATATTGACTCTATGTTTTGCCAAGGTAGATTTTTGAAAAGCAACGTTTGTATATCAAAAGCATGGGATATCAAAAGACTTAACCTAAGTATAACCCATCAATTGAAATCACAACCATTCAATAAAAACCATAAAACAATTAACAATCCATGCAAAAATTCATGAAAGAATTAAATATAATTACACACGCATGAAATATGGCTTCCTCCGTCATTCCAGTGTTGGGGTTTAGCTCCTCATATTAATCACGTGCTCAAAATAGGTGTTCATAGCTCAAAAGGGTGAAAAATAAGAGAAAACTAATGACTCAGACAATTTGCAACGTTGTATAAGCGTTACAAACAGCTGTTACAATGCTGTTACAGGAAGACTGTTGTAGAATATAAGACTGCTGGAGAACGACTGTTGTCTGTGTAGTTGATTCTGCGACAATTTTCTGCGACTGACTTTGATGGTCCAATGTTCTTCAGCTTTATCTTCTTCCTTCTGCTGCTGCAACTCTGTGCAGCGTGATTTCTTCGTATCAGATCCCTCTGTTGGCTCCCCCAAAGTCTCGACCCCTTTCCTGGGACTCGAATACCTCTATATATACACCACAGGCCCCCTACATCCCGAGTAAATCTCTCTTTTCTTACAGCCAAAGCTTCGGAGATTTCTTTCCTTACACGTCTTCTTTACTGCTGCTAAAAGTTCTCTGTTATGGAAACAAATCCTACTGAATATATCTCACGTATCATCCAAGAATAAACCACAAAAGACCTGAGTTTTCCCCTGTTTTGAGATAAGATATTTCACCTTTTTTTTTTCTCGAATCCAACACGTGCAGACACTCTGTTTTGAAGTAACAAGCAATCTAAATCCCGTGAAAATATACTCTCAATCCCCATGTAATTGCCAAATATACAACCATTTTACTCGTGAAACTCTTCTCCCTGAATTATCGAGAAAATATGGAAATCGATCATTCCTTTTTTATCGAGATTATTCAACTGACCAATCCTGTTTTGATTCATAAGATCAATACCGAGTCAAATAATAGACAAACTCCACCAAAATCACATCAAGAATAATTCCAGAAAGCTTCGCTGCTGAAACTGAACTTCCCGCCAAAACCAATTATTTGAATTCTTGAAGATGAGTGCCCCTTATCCTGATGTCGGTTGCCTTTAACACATGGATGTCCTGGAGTGTAAATAATAATTATGGTGCCCCTTATCAATGGTGTACCCCTTAGTAATTGAAGCGCCCCTTATCCAAATGAGGGATTCCTTTGTGATTTTCTCCCACGAGCCCAAGTACCACTTTTCGAGCCAATTTTTCCACACGTGTTTATTTCTCCAAAACACCTACAAAGACACAAAAAGCCATAATAAATACAAAATCGAGTACTAACGATATAGAAAATCGAGATCAAAATAGACACATAAATGCGTCTATCAAATACCCCCAAACTTATTATTTGCTAGTCCCGAGCAAATCAAAGCTACAAAATAAAATCCTAACTCATTTGTCATAGCATCGTCGATTGCATTTAGCGTATGCAATAAGCCTTTAAACCCTAGGTGGCCCTAGGGGCGATTTATAGTCTCGGGAGGGTTTACAAGAGGTGTACCCACAAAACCTTTACTCAGGACCTAACTATCTACGCTTAACCTTGAAGGCACTAAAGAATCTCCTTGGTTGGCATACTTATTGACTACAGGAGGAAGTACCCCGATGCGAAATTCCAATTGCTGTACACGAGTTTGCACTCAAGCATACTAAAATTCATATATAAGTCACAGAGCTCTACTCAGATAAAGAAGATGGATATAGAGAAAAACATAGATGGTTTTGATGTTGACTAAGATGAACGGTGTTTCTCATATCTGTCTGAAGGACACTGCCAAAATGAATCTATCCTAATGGACTGAGATACTGGTCTAAACTAATATCAACACACTGGCATATACAAGGGAACCAGTGGTCGATAATCCTAACTCTAGGTCAACACTACTGGCATATACAAGGGTTCCAGTGGTCGACTTTATTGAATTTATTCGGTTGGTCCGATGGTCCGGTCTCAATTTTTTTTTTGTATCTCAATCACTCTATTTCACTAGCAATGTTGGTAACAACTTGAATCGTGAGCCCCACCTATTCACTTAGAGAAACATATTTTAAAGAAAACAAAATAAAAATAGAAGTGAAAAGGATTCAACGAGATATGGCGAAACTACCGTGTTTTTTCTTTAATTCTAAGACCTGAGCTCTGTGCTTTTATGAATAGACTCTTTAGATGTTTCCATCTAATCAGATTGGTTCCTCAACTCCTACAACCAAAATGCTTCCATCCACTTAGATTGGTTAGTGCCATCCTTAATAAACATAAATTTCTAGGCTCTGGAGTTTATCAATGCAACTAAAAAGTTTCTCCCATACCCCAAACTTAAATCTAACATTGTCCTCAATGTTCTAAAGATAAAATTAAAAGCATGAACAAGGAGAAACTGTTACCATTTGAAGCAAAAGAGTTAAGGAAACATATTACCTTGTCGCATGAATATTGGGTTACCTCCCAAGAAGTGCTAAGTTTAACGTCTTCAGCCAGAATGAGAAAGGATTAGTCACCTCATAAAATCATATAGTAATAGCCGAAATATCTGTGGGTTATAAAAACCAAATAGAGCTATCACAAGTAAAAGGAATCTGCAACATGCCAAGAAAATTAACAAATGAAGCACACCCTTGTCTAGTTTCCTGTTTAAGACAACTACATCTAGTCGTGGTTCGAGTTCGGGTTCTATAACTGGGTCCAAATAAAATATTTTCATGTTTTGGAATTCCTCAAAGCTAAGATCCGATTCAGGTATTAGAGTCTGGAAAAACTCAAATAAAAACTTAGAGGCACATAATAATAACCTAAATAACTGCGGATCCTTAAAGTCAATCAGTTTTGACTCACACAATTGACCACGATGAAACTGGCAGTCAATCTTAAGCAAATGTGTCATTTCTCTTCTCCTAAAGTACTTAGGTTTAGTCTCAAAACTCAATAATTGACACATCTGAAATATATACGTTCCCACAATTGGTTGAAAAATATATGGTGGGAAAACAAAATCAATCTTGGTATCATAGCCTGGGTAAACCACATCAACCAGAAGATGGGTTTCTAATAACTGAACTTCCTTATGGACATCACTAGGTTCTGGAGAACTAGTATGAAGGCAATCTGGCACAATGGTTGAGGCACATATATCAAGTCCCAAGTGAGGGATCTCTACAAGAGCTAAAGGTAAAGCACGGGGAGAATGATAATCACCCCCAAACTTAGAATTTTGCGTGTCTCTAGATAGACTATCTACAATTTCCCTAATTTCTAGATCATCGGAATCCTGAAAATGGTCAATTGCTTCTTCTAAGTCAGGTTCATCCTCACTCACCTCTACGAGTTCATTTTCTTTGTCTAAGTCTGTTGTTTCTAAATCGCTAGACTCAAAATACACCTGTTCCTTTAAACCATAATCGGCTTCGTAATCATAAGGAAAAACTACATCGTCTAAAACGGTGGCATCTCTAGTCAAATCCTCATCCTTTTGAATAGGTGAATAATTATTAAAATTATTTGGATTCGAACTAGAAACATTATCATTATTAAGCTCAATTAGAGTAACAAATTCCTGATCACTATGCCTACTTATTTCAAATTCTTCATCAACACTATCCTCATCATAATCATTATTGTAATAACATGAAAATGGTCGAACCTCGTCTAAAAATGTAGTGTTATCAATTCTAACCTCGTCATCCTAATTATGCAAATAACTATCCTCATTTTCAAAGGTACTATTGGAAACACTAAATTGGAAATTAAGACTATTTTGAGCAGTTCTTTCATGCGCCTCTAACAACATTTTCTGAGTCGACTCACATGACTTCCTGATTTTATCTAGGAAAGAAGGTTCACACGTTGCATTGCTTTCGTCCAAAACTAAGTCATTCATCTCAGCTAAACTACGTGTTGACTTAAGTATCTTTTGTGCTGACTCAGCTAACTTACGTGTGGACTCTAGTATAGAGGAATTTTGCTCGTATGACCGGTTGTCGTATGGATAGTAATTGGGCTCACCATGGTATGGACCATAACCTTCAAAAGGCTGATGTTCCCAACCACTATTCATTATGGTCAAAGTAGTAACGTCCATTTTGAAACTCGATCGGATATTCGTTGTATTGGCTATTGTAATACCAGTTCGACATTCTATGGCAGGGTGTGAGTTGTCACACAAAATAAAAACCCACCGACAGGGGATTCAGGTGGATAGAGTCTTACCTCTCGTACCCCGAGACGGCGATGAACCGGTGAAGTCGACTCAGGCCACCGACTCCGAGTGCCGGTGTACGAACCCGAGGGGCCGAGGACAGTATCGAATATCGTCCTTCCCCGCAAATGATTTATATTTAACTTTTAACCCTTCCTTAGGGTTTTAAAAATAATGTCCAAGTCCAAAAATAAAGTCCAAAAATAAAAGAAAATTTACAAAAATACAACCCTATTTACAGTTTCTAAAAAATAAAACAAAATAGCTATATACAAAATCTTCTTCTTCACTCCCTTCAGATTCCTCTTTTCTTTCCTTCTTTGGCGATGCTTTCCTTTTATAGCACTTTTTTCTTTCATTGTAGCCTCGCTTCAAATCTGAAAAAGAATCGAAAAATACCAAAGCGCGTAAAAAAAGAACAAAAAATATAAAAAAATAAAAATAGAAATAACTCTAAAACCTAAAACCTAAATACAAGTCCGCGTCGGCGGCGCCAAAAATTGATGTGATTTTGAAGTTGTTTGTAAAGTGGTAGTAAAAGTTCGTTCAACTCGGGCTTGTAAAGATTTGATTTCAGAGTTTAATAATAGAAAATATATACAAAAGGTTGTCACAAATATCGAGAGGTACTAGGACTCAGGATTCCACCATAAAATTCATCCATGCGATTCATATATTTATTCTAGACAATTATATCTAAAATATTGACTCTATGTTTTGCCAAGGTAGATTTTTGAAAAACAACGTTTGTATATCTAAAGCATGGGATATCAAAAGACTTAACCTAAGTATAACCCATCAATTGAAATCACAACCATTCAATAAAAACCATAAAACAATTAACAATCCATGCAAAAAGTCATGAAAGAATTAAATATAATTAACACACGCATGAAATATGGCTTCCTCCGTCATCCTAGTGTTGGGGTTTAGCTCCTCATATTAATCACGTGCTCAAAATAGGTGTTCATAGCTCAAAAGGGTGAAAAACAAGAGAAAACTAATGAGCTCGGACAATTTGCAACGTTGTATAAAGCGTTACAAACAACGTTACAATCTTTATTACTGAAGACTAGCTTTGTAGAATATAAGGCTGCGGAGAACGATGTTATCCGTGTAGTTGATTCTGCGATAATTTTCTGCGGCCGACTTTGATGGTCCAATGTTCTTGACTTTATCTTCTTCCTCCTACTGCTCGGCCTGTGCGGCGTGGATTTCTTCGTATCGGGAGCCCTCCCGTTGGCTCCCCCAAAGTCTCGACCCCTTTCTGGGACTCGAATACCTCTATATATACACCACGGGCCCCCTACATCCCGAGTAAATCTCTCTTTTCTTTGACCAAAGCTTGGAGATTTCTTTCCTTACACGTCTTCTTTAATCTTTGCTAAAAGTTCTGTTATGGAAACAAATCCTACCGAATATATCTCACGTATCATCCAAGAATAAACCACAAAAGACCTGAGTTTTCCCCTGTTTTGAGATAAGATATTTCACCTTTTTTTTTTTCTCGAATCCAACACGTGCAGACACTCTGTTTTGAAGTAACAAGCAATCTAAATCCCGTGAAAATATACTCTCAATCCCCATGTAATTGCCAAATATACAACCATTTTACCTGTGAAACTCTTCTCCCTGAATTATCGAGAAAATATGGAAATTGATCATTCTTTTTTTATCGAGATTATTCAACTTACCAATCCTGTTTTGATTCATAAGATCAATACCGAGTCAAATAATAGATAAACTCCACCAAAATCACATCAAGAATAATTCCGAAGCTTCGCGCAGAAACCGAACTTCCCGCCAAAACCAATTATTTGAATTCTTGAAGATGAGTGCCCCTTATCCTGATGTCGGTTGCATTTAACATATGGGTATCCTGGAGTGTAAATAACAATTAGGGTGCCCCTTATCAATGGTGTACCCCTTAGTAATTGAAGCGCCCCTTATCCAAATGAGGGATTCCTTTGTGATTTTCTCCCACGAGCCCAAGTACCACTTTTCGAGCCAATTTTTCCACACGTGTTTATTTCTCCAAAACACCTACAAAGACACAAAAAGCCATAATAAATACAAAATCGAGTACTAACAATATAGAAAATCGAGATCAAAATAGACACATAAATGCGTCTATCACAGCGTCATTGGAATGGTATAAAGAATATATTTAGATACCTAAAGGGAACCATTGACTTTGGTTTGTTTTATCCCTACGAAGACGAAAGAAGAGATGCTAATGTAAGCTGCGACTCCTTACACGGAACCCCAAATAATGCTTTGGTTGGTTTCTTTGATGTTAGGTACCTCTCGAGACCCACACAAAGGTCGATCCCAAATCGATACGTGTTCGGGAATACATCGATATCTCGGGAGATCGACCAAGCAAACCTTGTGGCTACCTCCACGAACCACTCGAGATCATTGCCCTACATGAGGCGGTTCGTGGAGTGTATATGGTTAAGGTCTATCATTACACATATTCGAGGACATGTGGTTTAAATTCTACCCCCGAAGAGCCAACTTGCATTTATGAAGATAATGCGGCTTGCATCGAACGGATGAAGCAATGGTACATTAAGGGTGATGTCTGAAACATATATCGCGAAGTTCTTTTACAATCAGCAACAACAATGTCTTCTAAACATTTGTAAAGTAAAATCGGCGAAAATGTAAGGGACTTATTTACTAATTCATTACCTAAGTCCACATTTGAAAAACATGTGAGAAGTATAGGGCTAAAGAAACTGTCCGAACTTCCATGAGTAAAGGAATTGTCTGAAGCCCGTGATTGCATGTGTAAGACTAAAGGAATTGTATAAAACTCCCATGACCATTACGAACAAAAGAAATTGTCCTACATCAGGGGGAGCTTCTAATGGTATGTTTAACTCTTTTTCCCTTCTTCGAGGTTACTTTTTCCCAAAGGGTTTTGTTACTCGACAAGGTTTTTAATGAGACAACAATAATACCATAAATGCAAATCATGGGGAGATGTCGACATCAGGGGGAGCATCTAGAGATTCACTAATGGCATCTAAATGTGTTGTACTCTTTTCCTTCACCGAGGTTACTTTTTCCCACAGGGTTTTGTTACTCGGAAAGGTTTTTAATGAGACAACAAAAACACTCGAGATACAACTTCGGTTGAGGTTATTCTTCTCCTTACCAGTGTTTAGGTTTTTGTACGAACTATTTTTCCTGACACAGTTCTACAAGGGAGACGAGTCCTGACAAGCGACACCATTTCAAAAGCTCAAATATTTTCTTTTCTCCTTCGACCAGTTTTTACCTCGAAGAAATTTCTGGCAAGGTTTTGACAAACGCAACGAGTCTATAATGGTGGTCATCCAAGAAGGAGTGTTGTAGGAACACTATTGGTGGTGTGGTTGACCACCCCCATGTGTCACTATGCATTGGCATCTTCTCTCCATGCTAGACACATGTAGCATTTCCTCTAACTCAATTCACACATGTACTTCTACCTTCTTTTTATCCCATATATTTAAAGAGTGAAAGCTAATGAGAAAATACATCTGATTCCCCTCTTCTCTTTTATCTCTTTTATGCTTTAATGTTTTGTCTCTATACAACAAACTTGAAAAAAGACTAATTTATTGTCATTAAATTCCAAAGTATGGAGACAAAATCTTCAGCTGGGTATATATTACTTTGGATCCTTAGTTAATGTGGTGCGTTTTTCACCAATCTTGAATTATTAATATAATATATGGACCATGTCAATTACCCATGGCCCATGGGTCGCATCTATCTATACTAGTAGTACTACAAAGAAACCTGTTTTGAGGCATACTGGATTTTTTTGAGGCATACTAAATAATACCAAAATAAGGTCACTAAATAAAAAACAATATCACCCCTTATCCATCCTTTTTGATAATGACATAACTACCCTTTCATAATTAGTGTTAATGATTATGATTAGATTTGATTAATTAGGAATTCTAAGGATTGGTTAAAAATTAAATTATTAGTGTTAAATTAGTAGAGAAATCAAATTTATGTGAGAGAGTTGGAATTTTTGAGAGGAAGAAGAAGTGAAAAAAAACTTGGGTTTTGAGATTTTAGTGATTAGAAGTGACCAAAATGTGTGATTCAAATCAGAGGTAAACTTCTATACGAGGTTTAATGTCCTTTTATAAGTTGAATCTATCAAAAAACTGAATTTTTAAAACCCAGATCTACTGATCAGATGAACAGTTCGGCTGATAACTTGTCAACCGAACCTCTGTGTTTCGAAAATATACCTAGGTTCTGCTGACAATTAGGTTCAGCTGACAAGTTATCAGTCGAACTATACTCTGTAACTCACTAATTTAGATTCGACTGGTTCGAACAAAATCAGGTGTATTTTCAAAAAACAGAGGTTCGGCTGACAAGTTATCAGCCGAACTTCACTCTGTAACTGACGAATTTGGGTTCGGTTGATTCGAACAAAATCTAGCAAAATCGCATTAGCCGAACATAGTGTTTCTCTAAATCATATACTAGGTTCGGCTTAAAATTGATATTCCAAGATCAGCCGAACCGATCTTCTGAAAACCCTAATTTCATCTTTGAAATCATATTTTATCGATCAAACAAATTAAAATCAATCAAAAACAAGATGGGTTTGTTACAAATGCATTCTAAAATACATCTAAGAGCAATTGAGATTTGGATTTCGCACTCCAAGATCGCTCACTTCGATTCATGTTTCCTTTGATTGATTGATTGCTTGATTGAATTGGAGTCCAAGATGTTTAAGTTTAAAGGTTATTTTGATTTGGGTTATTTTCTTTTTGGTACTCAGGTTTTGTCCAGCTTTTGAGTTTGGTCTAACATTTGTCCAGCTTGGTGTTTGGTACTTGAAATTCACGTTGACTTCCGTTGACCAGGTTAAATCTTGACTTCTGTCTATAAATTATTAATAAATATATATATAATTAAATTGTGAAGCCAAATTACAAGCATACCCTTCAGTTTATTAACATTTACATTACATCAAACTCATCTTCTCTTCTTTCTCTAAACGCATCGCCACCGCAGCCACCACCAAGCATCATCTTCAATAACAGCTCCTCTCCATCTCTGATGGCAGCAACATCACCAACTAACTCTGATCACCAGCAATCAATGATATCAAGGCTTCTCCAACTCGTAATGTCACTTCCATCGACTGCACAACATCATCATAAATCCTACCACCATTAATGGAAAAAATTGTTCATTTTGATAATTTTCTTTTGTTGTAAATCATCAATCTCTTCAATAAATCTTGACTACACCCTTCTGAAACCAAAATTAGATTGGTGAATCTGAAATAAGAACCAATAACTTCTTCTTGTCTCATAAAAATTGCAAATTCAAACCCTAATAAAATCGCAAATTCATACCTAATAACATCACAAAACCATGTTGAATTGATTCTGTCAAGAAATCATTTGAAAGTCAAAGAACAATCGAAACCCTAATTTAAGTTTATATTTGAAACCTTAATTCTTCATTAAAAAAAAAAAAAAAAAAAACCTAACACAAAATCCTAATCATCTCTGCAACAGAAGTTGTAAATCACATAACTATAGTTTTTTTCATTATCTAATCCAAGTAAATCAACTACTTATACGCTTATATGATGAGTTTGATGAAAAGAGAAAGAAAAAAATACATCAGATGTTCTACAGAATGGAGACCACCGTAGCAGTAGCAGGACAAAAGAGAAAGGTATGTTGTGGACCAGCCAACAACTGGTAGATAAGGTGGAAGAGAAAACAGGATGGTCGACCTTTTTTTTTCAATTATTATTAACCGTTGGATCAGATCCACTCTAGGGGTATCATTGTAAACTTCGTATTTTTCAGTTTTTTTATTTTATAAAATTAATTAAAGTCTAGTCATTAACGGTCAACGTAAGTCAACGTGAATTCTAAGTACCAAACACCAAGCTGGACAAATGTTAGACCAAACTCAAAAACTGGACAAAACCTGAGTACCAAAAACAAAATAACCCTTTTGATTTTTGAGGATAAGGGCACTCTAGTAATTAGATTGTTTAAGGATATATAAGTAATTGCACTACCTTTAGACACCCCTTATAAGACCACCATAGATGGGATAATAAATAAGTATGCCTCAAAAAAATTGAGTATGCCTCAAAACAGGTTTCACGACAAAGCATATTTACACGTTTTTTTTCTGTTCTCTTGGAAAGCTACTTATGTACATTATTTCATTTATACTTAGGACCCAGGGCGGAGCCAAGAATTATGAGATATGGTGTAAAAATTTGTTATGGGGTGCAAAAAAAAGTTTTTTAGAGTGCAAAGAATCAAAAGTAAGTTTATACATAGAATTTTCTTTCTTTTTGGGCCTAAAATAGGTTTTGGAGCCAACAGGACAACGAGGGTAAGTGCACACCTTTGCAATGGACTGGCTCCGCCCCTGCTTGATCCGTCTGAAGGCTTTCATTCTCATCGATCCTAATCAACCAGGTATGATACATATGTCATGACATCATGCACCCCAATGGAAAAACCAAGTCGTATTCGTATATTATTTCCTTCAATTGTTCTTTTTATCATTCTTCAGTTTACTGTTGATGAATTTTCCATCATCCCCAGAAACCCACCACCAGTCCACCACCGAAAACATAAAACCAAAACCACATTGTTTCATTCAATTCAGTTCCATTCTTCCAAGGCTGTTAATAGGGGGTACCAAATTGCTTAGGGGTATACCAACCCAAAGGCAATGTGTATTTCGTCTTATGTGTATTTTGGTGCACTCCCAAGCAATTTAGTACCCCTATTAGCTTCACCATTAGCAAGAACACCAAATCCTTGTCTCTCTAATATCTATATTACTTCAATCTTCTTCTCTTTCTCCTAAGTGTTTGGGACACCCAAGTATAGTGAACTCAACATCTTCCTCCCCAAATCCCAAACTTTTCGTCTACCCCACTCCACAAAATGCCTTTAAAAGCAGTAAACAAACACATAAACCACCACAAGAAATAGGTTTTAGAATCAAGACCATGGTTAGTGATTCAAATTCAGTATCTTCTTCTTTTGAAAGAGTTGTGTACTACCACCTCCATCTAAGTTTGAGTTCACTGGTTGCGTTGAACCAAACAACGCTGGACGTTGTTTGATTCTGTGACTAGCATGTTAGATTAGCAATGACATATGACTTCGGAGGTTGTCCTAACTGACGTGGACTGCTAATCTAGCTGCTAGATTAGCACACCATAGGACTTAGCTTTAATCGGAAAAAAATTTTGAAATAAAATCTTCAAATATACTTTATTATCCTCATTTGATTGGGAGCCAAAAATATTAATAGGGGGCCTTGACATTTTATTTGCACCCCAAATTTTTCAGGGGCGTATTAATCCGATTATGAAAGTACTATTATACCCTTCACTAAAAATAAATCTTAAAAACCTATTAACCCTTAATCCTAAGCCCCAATTCATTTCTAGTTCTAAACAAAAAGATCACTCCCCCTCTCACCCCTCTCGAGCTCTTCTCTTCTCCTCCATTAACGACTCCAAAAAAAAAAAAAAAATCACTAGAAAAATTTCGATTCTGAAGAAAAGGGTCGTCAATTCGACAAGCCTAAACCCTAACGATTTTTCATACGCATATAGAGACCATAAAAAATCGATAGGGTATATGATGATCAAGATAACGACCCTATTTCGGTTTTCATATTTTTACCCTAGATTAGAGTCGTTAACATAATATAGAAACCTATGACGATCCTCTATGGACGACCCTTTTTAAAGGTCAACGACCCTAGGTGAAAAACAAACGGCCTCTCTGTCCCAAAAATTTTCAGAGTCGTCTTGGTATAGACACACAAAATAACGACTCTTTGTGACCCAAGCTAAGAGTCGTCAGGGTATATCATATTACCCGATGATTTTCATAACCTTAAAAAGTTGCAGGTTTGAGTCGTGGGGTATATCATATTACCCCGACGATTTTTCATAACTCGGAAAAGTTGCGGGTTTGAGTCGTCATTTTGGTGTCAATACATCGACGACTTTATAGAGTCGTTAGGGTATACATCCTCGACATTGACGACTCTTTCTCTGTGTTGTGATATATATCCAATCCATGGGAGAATTTAAGATAATCTTACCATCAACACAATCATCTTTGTTACTTGAACCTTCTCCAACAACATTTCCCCTACTTGAATTATTCATTTCTAAAAACCCCAAGTTTTCCTCTAAAACCTCCTCTTCTTCTTCTCAAAAAAAAAAAAAAAAAAAATATCTGTTTTTTATCTAACATAATCTAACCACACTAATTAAATTAACTTTATTAAGTTTTAATACTAATCATTTAGGGGTAGTTTAGGTATTTAGAAAATTTTTTGTTAAGGGGTGACCCAAATTAGGTTTGGGTGACCTTTTTTGTCCTCTAGTGGGAGGCCCCCAATTAATATCTTTGGCCCCAATCAAATTAGGTTTATTATGAATTGATGCTTTATATTTCAGTACTCAAAAATTGAGGGAATGATCACACACATAACTTGAATTTTATGTTATGTCTGGAGAGTGGATAGCTACACCACCTTCAGAGGTTTGTAATCTCCTAAAAGAGGATCTTATGGGGAGATCCTACCCCCTATTGTTAGGCTCTAGTTTATTTTGTTTTTTTGGAATTTATCAAAAAAATAAAAATAAAAAAATAATAATTAACATCAGGACAAATCGAAATGTAAACGTTCGGTACACTTGGCATTTTTGAAAGACAAATGCTATCCCACATGTGTGGGATAGCTTCAAGCGGCCACAAGACGTTGGATGAGCAAATAAACAGTTAGATTTGCATTCAGTTTAGGACCCACCACTTTCAGTTCGGGACCCACCATTTGCCCTAAATGGTTCAAGGCGTCTAGATCTGGGTTTTAGTTGTGGGAAATAGTGATCTAACGACTTAGCCGCTTTTGCGGGAAGACATCCCGCAAGGTCGTGCGGGATAACACTGCTCTGAATGAAAATTAAATTCAAGGAATGAAAAGGATGGATAGATGTGGCCCATGTGGAATTGACATGGTCCATATGTATATATATATCCTCATTTGATTGGGGGCCAAAAATATTAATAGGGGGCCTTGACATTTTATTTGCACCCCAATTTTTTTAGGGGCGTATTAATCCGATTATGAAAGTACTATTATACCCTTCACTAAAAATAAATCTTAAAAACCTATTAACCCTTAATCCTAAGCCCCAATTCATTTCTAGTTCTAAACAAAAAGATCACTCCCTCCCCTCTCACCCTCTCGACTCTTCTCTTCTCCTCCATTAACGACTCCAAGAAAGAAAAAAAAAAAATTTCACCCGAAAAATTTCAGTTACATTAAAAGGGTCGTCAATTCGACAAGCCTAAACCCTAACGATTTTTCATATGCATATAGAGACCATAAAAAATCGTTAGGGTATATGATGATCAAGATAACGACCCTATTATTACGGTTTTCATATTTTTTTACCCTAGATTAGAGTCGTTAACATAATATAGAAACCTATGACGATCCTCTATGGACGACCCTTTTTAAAGGTCAACGACCCTAGGTGAAAAACAAACTGACCTCTCTCTGTCCCAAAAATTTTCAGAGTCGTCTTGGTATAGACACACAAAATAACGACTCTTTGTGACCCAAGCTAAGAGTCGTCAGGGTATATCATATTACCCTGATGATTTTTCATAAACTTAAAAAGTTGCAGGTTTGAGTCGTCAGGGTATATCATATTACCCTGACGATTTTTCATAACCTGGAAAAGTTGCAGGTTTGAGTCGTCATTTTTGGTGTCAATACATTGACGACTTTATAGAGTCGTTAGGGTATACATCCCTCGACATTTGACTCTTTCTCGTGTTGTGACATATATCCAATCCATGGGAGAATTTAAGATAATCTTACCATCAACACAATCATCTTTGTTACTTGAACCTTCTCCAACAACATTTCCCCTATTTGAATTATTCATTTCTAAAAACCCCAAGTTTTCCTCTAAAACCTCCTCTTCTTCTTCTCAAAAAAAAAAAAAAAAAAAAAAAATCGGTTTTTTATCTAACATAATCTAACCACACTAATTAAATTAACTTTATTAAGTTTTAATACTAATCATTTAGGGGTAGTTTAGGTATTTAGATTTTTTTTGTTAAGGGGTGACCCAAATTAGGTTTGGGTGACCTTTTTTGTCCTCTAGTGGGAGGCCCCCAATTAATATCTTTGTCCCCAATCAAATTAGGATATATATATATACTTACAATGTAAGGTAGGAGTGCGACTTTGTGCACCCCTGTTAACCCGGGGTGCACATTCCTCCCCTTGTTAGGCTATCCACTTAACCTGGTTACTGACTTTGTTGCTTTTTTTTTTTTTTTGGTTTTTTTTTGGAAATCAGAGTATTTTGAGAAACAAAGACCGGCATTGAACTCGAGATTCCTTTGTCTCTTCCTTTTAACACTTTTCTTGACTGTTTCTTCTCCTCAACAACTATCCAATTATACGATTAATGTCCTGAGTTCGTTTCTTTGATTTTTTAGGATATGAATCAAGTTCTAAATTAAACAAATAAGTCATATCTTTTAGTTCGATTTTAATATTTTATGACCCTGAAAGAGATATGAAAATCTATTAGCGGCACATGATCTCCAAGGACTCTCGAAACTATGATGGTGATTTACCAGTAATGATGATCGAGTAGAAACAAAATGTTGTCTTAAGCAAGTATGAAGAAAATAGTCGGCGGTGAGGTTCCTATACACTATGACTATAGTTCCTAACTTTGGAATCTCATTTTTCCATCAACTCAAAATGAAAATGTGAAAGGAACATGGTCCTGAAAGTCTAAGTAATTAATTGATTCTTAAGTTATAATGGGTTTAATTCTTACCGTTTTGAGAAAACTTTTTTGGAGGTGCTATATACAAATTTCTTTTAATTGATATATTAGAATCAAATAAGAACTTCGTGTTCAATATAAATTTTAATCTTGATGGATTTTACACAATAACTTGAGTTAAAGGGTGAACAACTAACTTATAGAATCTTCAATGGGTACAAATCAGTGAATCTTTCTTTACCAACTAATATAATAATATTCTTTGATCTGAAATCAAACAAATTTCTTTCTATCCCTTTGTAAGAAATATTGATCATCATATGCAAGATAATTTAATCTGGTTTCATACCCACTTTTATTCATTAATTGTTGGAAGAGCGTGTAAACCACATCACGGATCTATAAAATCAATTTTTATTTCAGTTTTAGTACTACACCTGAATGTAATTTTTATCTGATCAAAAGAAGAACATGAAGTTCTTGTGTCAAAAAGAAAATTCTAACTTAAATTCAATCTTCCATGACATTGAAGAAGCAACAGAGGTGGGATGTGTGTAAAATAGATGGAAAGAGAGATGTAATAATTTGGGTTCTGATTTCAAATTTTGCTCTTTAATTCCCTATTTTAAAATACAATAACCATAAATAGTATAATTAACTATGGTTAGTTTTATAGCCAATGATAGAGGGAGGAACGTGCACCCCTGGTTTAGTAGGGGTGCACAAAGTCGCACTCGTAAGGTAGTACAGGCACCAGTGTGTGGACTATGAGTACATGCATACTTTGACTAGATTTTCTTTGGTCCATCATTCGATATTTTTCTGGCCCACAGGGAAAAGTTCCTTTTGAGTTTTGATGCACTCATTTGCAGCTGAATCCTGGTATCCGAAAAAGCTCGTTTGCTTTTGAGTCTTTGCTTTTATAGACATTATTATGCGATTCTCATAACTTTAGGTGTTTTTTTTATGGTTGTTGCAATAGTTGTTATGGGCAAGCATACAAAGTACCGTTTTCGTACTTGCTTGCACTTGCTCTTAGTCACAGTATAATATGAAGTTAAGTATGGGGCAATGATATTTAACCATGAAAAAAAGTAGTAGATTTTGTAGCTCGCTAATTGTACGAAAATGCGAATATACCACAATGTATCCATATTTCAGTACGAGTACAGGTTTTTGGTTAAATAGACATAATCTTGTTAAAATGGTCACTCACATAAATAAAATGGTCATACTGAAGTAGACATAATTTACCCGCCAAACCCGTATCTAATTTCTATAATTTTAGGATTATTTGTATTTTAATGATTTTTAGGATTTTTTTCCCCTTCCCATCATCTTTTACCTGTACAACAACATTGAAAAAGCCTAGTTTCATTTTTGACCGAATGAAATTTAGATTTAATCCGAACATGAAATACATACATGAAGATTTAAGAAAACACAAAATTGGTTAAAAAGACCAAAATCAAAATTTCCTGGGTGAAAAGGACGATTGATTTAGATCTCTTGTTTAAATGGACAAAAATTTAAAAATATGCAGGATGTAACCGGTTTCATCCTGTCTATTTTCAAATATTTTTTTTCTTATTTTTATTTTACGAGGATCAGTTTCATCCTTGCTATTTTTTAAGTTTAAGCCAGGATAAATCCAGTTTCATCCTTGCTATTTTTTTGTCCATTTCACCCATAAAATTTTTTACTCGTCCATTTGAACCGTGTTTTAAATTTTTTTGGACAAATGACCAATTTTCCGTTAAGAAAAGACGATGAATAATTTAAGAGAGAAGCTAAACTGATAGGAAATATAGAGTTAGTATGAAAAAAGATTAAATTTAGGTTGTGGTTTCTCATACAATCGATCACATTAATGACATGATCCCTTAACCGTATATTCCAAAGTTGATTGGTTTGTAAGACAGCAGCCAGTCGTAAAGTAATAAGTTTGTAACATAATATCTAATCGTTCTGAAATCAGTATTGATAATTATATTTCAGGCGGTAGTTACAATTGCAGCGACAGTTATATATATAGTTACATTTGTAATGAAAGTGTAAATAGTAGTGACAACGAGAGTTCCGGTATGCGAATTAGCGCAACTAGAAGTGGTTTCAATATGAGAAGAAGATATAATGATCTCGACATAAATAAAAAATACAAACATTCAATTCGAAAGTTGTTATGGGTTAAATTATAAGAAATTTTTAATAATTGTTTGTCCCTCTTCCCACTCTTTCTTACTCTTATGGCTTAAAACTCATTTAAAAATTTCTTTAACCCATTTTATTGAAATGACCTCTAAAAAAGAAGGAGGGTCATATGAATAAAGATGTTAAATGATGTTAATGTTTGACAAACTCTATTCTTGATGGGTATAATTTTCAAACCAACTTCAACATAACATATCTCACAAACCATACGTAGGAATTTGACAAATTTTATATATTTAGAAAGGTTTTTGGAAGACCAATCCAACGAGCGTAAATACAAATTATTCATATTTTTAGAAATTTTTATTCCTTAAATGACTTTTATTTTATTTTCTTATCTTCTAGTGTGTAGATATTATCCACGGAACTTTTTTAAGTACAACTATTATTCATAGTATTTTTTTAGTGTGCAGATATTAACCACGACTTTTTTTTGGTGTGCAGCTATTATCCACAATGTTTATCTAGCGTGCAGCTATTATCCACAATGTTAATTAACCTTTCATAATTGTTTATACTATAGTATGCACATTAAAGATGTGTATAAAATATCCACGACTAGAATCCGTGCTGTAGGATTCAAATATCGCACAACATATTTTCTTAGCGTGAGAGATTCAATTATTTCCTTAACTCGCGAGAAGAGCTTGCGAGATTCATTATTTTTCATAACTCGCGAGAATGTAGCAAGACTCGCGAGAGTGTCTCGAGAGAAGGTAACAAGACTCGCGAGAGTGTCTCGAGAGAAGGTAGCAAGACTCGCGAGAATGTCTCGAGAGAAGGTAGCAAGAGCCCTGCGAAATCATTAAAGGGCTCGCGAGAATATGAAATTTGTATGTGAATTTTGTCATCCATTATGTAAACACCTATATAAAAAAGAGGAGAGCAGAGGAGAGAGAACGGGGAGGACATTTTTTAGAGAGAGAGAAATATTTGGAGAGAGATATTTTTGGAGAGAGATTTATTTTCTTTATCATCTTCTTCCCCAAATAATTAGATCTAGAGCTCTACAAAATATCCATTAATGGAGATTGTAAATGTAATTCTTATGTAACCTCAACAATCATAGTGAAGAATCGTGGATGTAGATCACATTGATCGAACCACGTAAAAAATCTTATGTGTCTATTTAAATTTCTAGCTCTTATATTTGGAATTTAGATAATTCATAAGATTTAGATCTACAAAATATAGTGAGGGGTGTAGTGTGGGATTTCCTGCTACTACATATGCGCTAGAAACAGGGACCTAATCTTGTTGGTTCAAGAAAGTTTAGAAAAATCGGCTACTATTGGTGATGAATTCAATTGGATCTATAAACTTTAAGGGAAAAAATTGAGAAGAAAAGTGGAAATTTCAAGCAAGCATCGACAACACAGTTAACAAAAATAAAAGAAGAAAGATACGGAAACACAGAAGCAGATTGGGAGAAATCTTCTACAGGGAGCGAAGTTATCGTGTAAGGCAGGGGATTCAGGGAAAAGAAAGGATATATAAGGAGAATATTTAGAAAGAGGTTCTCGCAAAGATCAATTTTGAGATCACCAGCGAAATAAGGAAATTAAGAGTTCACTTCATCACCAGCTATTTAAATTACTTAGGCGAGGGCAAAATAAGCAACACCATGCACGGAATAAAAAGGATGAGACCATTTCATTTCGTTAATAAACAAAACTATCACCAAGAGTTACAGAATACAGAAAGATACACCAACTAATTTATGAATAATACAAGAGAAGTAGCACAATGGCTCATCAGCAAAGACAAATGAGCATGATGTCACGGATTCAAATATCTTCAAACCTTCGCAAGCAAACGAGAAGTTTGCAAAGGAATCCAGAAGGTGATGCCAGCGAAGCATTTAGCAGAAATTGCTTCGTAAAGAGAAAGTTTAACTCTGTAGAGGATGAGCAGAAAGAAGAAACTTGTATGATACCGGCGAAGTAGCTCACTTAGTATTTTGGAGAAACAGGGAAGAAAATGAGAGCTTAGTTCACTTCGTCATCAACTTCGAGAGAGTTGCCAGCCCTAGTCACGAGCATAAGCTCCACTTGAGAAGCGGAAAGAAAACAATATAATCTCATTATTCGGGGAGAGAATGATTAGCACCACAGCTAAAAGGGAAAACAACATAACCTCCATGAAAATTTCTTAAGTCTCTACCATCGTCAACAAGGAAATATGAAAACCTCCTATACAACTGCAAACAAAGATCTCAGACATCTTACAACTTCGTTGATAGCTTACTACCGTCAACTCACTACTTCGTCAACTGACCATTCTAGTAAAAACGAAGAAGATCGAGAGAACGTCCATAACTGCGAGGTTAATAGTTTCTGCTGTAGGATCATAATATCGCAACACATAGGGCTCGCGGGATCAATAAACGACGGTACCGCGAGGAGTCGCAGAAACTAAAATGAACGACGCGATGAGAAACGACACACAAAACAATTGAAAGACATGGAACCTGGCGAGGGTTAAGAAGTGTCGCGAGATTGAATAGTTGTACACTGGCGACACTTCGCGAGACATTCCCGAAAATAAAGGATAGCTTAGCTGTCACCCACTATGTATTACCCTATATAAAGGGTCGAGTGAGTCTGTTGTGAGAGAGAGATCTTTTTAGAATTGTTAGGCAAGTCATTAGGAGAGAGAAAATTTAAGAGTGTTCTAACTTCTAAGTGTAATTCTACTTTTCCTGTGTAAACACTTCATGAATTCAATCAATAAAAGTTCTTAATCTTACATCTTCTAATGGACTAATTAAGTAAAATCGAGTAAGGGGTGTAGTGTGGAAATCCGCTACTACATATGCGCTAGAAAAATGGAGGTTTGTGCGAGAGATTGACGTAGAAATTGAAAGGAATTTGGATTAACAGAAAAAAGATTTGGAGAAGATACTCAAGAAATCATTGGAAAAGAAAAATGGCTAGAAGAAGAAATGTACAAGAGCAACCAACGCTTGTAAGAAGAAGTGGGAGACTTGCTGGAGAAAGGAGGAACGAAATAGGAGAATCATCAAGGATGAATAGGAGAAATGATGGAGAAGATCAACATCCGCCACCAATCTCCCCATGTAGCAAACGCGTCGAGGATTATGATAGAGTAAGTGTACATACTTGGAGATCCGATTCGAAGACGAGAGAGAAGAGGAGCAGCAGTTGGTGAACAATGGACAAGGAGGAGAGCAAGAAATGAATGGAGAAATGAATCCAGGTAACGAAGAAATCGCAGCATTAGAAAGATTGAGACAAACAATACATGAGGAGAGACGGCTAGAGGCAGAGGAACGAGCAAACTTGACAAGACAGAATCATGAATTAAGGATGGAAAATATGAGGTTGCAAAATAGGAGATCTAGAAGTAGCGTGAGATCAAGTTCAAGATTGAATGGAGAAGAAAGAAGGAGAGTTTTACCAACAGAAAGCACCGACGAGGAAACACAAAATCCGAATATAGGACATGGCGAGAGAAGAGAAGAAATAGAAGATCGTTATATTCCTCAGCCCGAAAATCTTCAAAATGAGCGGAATAGGGAAAATCAAGAAAACATGCAACTCCAAGAATTGAATGACCCCAATTTCTTTGAAGGAGAATAATCTTGCATGGGAGAGAAGAATTGAGAAGAAACCGAGAGATCGAAAATGACATTGAGAGACACTACATTGAACAAGCGCGACTAGCTCGCGAAAGAGAAAGAATGAGAGCGAGAAATGGAAAATCAAGAGATGGAAGAAGCAATCCGGCAGAATAACCATGACAACCGCTTGAGAGAAGAAGGGAACAAAATCGTACCAATAGAAATATTAATGAAGAATACGAGAGAGTGCGAGATGATGAGGTGAGAGACAACCAAGAAGAGAGAACAACCGATATAATGGCGTGCGAATGTGAAAGGAACGAAGAAGAGCGTCGCGAGGAAAGAAGAGGAGAAAATAACGAGCAAGAAGGTCAAAATAGGCACGAGCGAAGAAGGAGAGAAGCGAGCTAAAAGACCAAGAGAATCAAATTCTCGAGGCAAATGAACAAATCTTAAGAGAACTGGGAAATGAGAGGATTCTTGAATAATAGAAGGGAAGGAGGAAGGAGACAGGTTAGACGAAGCCATTGCGAAGCCGCGAAGAACCCCTTCACGCTAGAAGTACGAGATGGGAGGAATACCTCCTAAGTGCAATCTACCTGCATTAACCAACATCTTTGATGGAACAACCTTGTGCGATACAACATATTAAGGCTTATATGAGATGTATGTTACAATGGGAGAATCATGATGCCATATTGTGCAAATATTTCGCGTCAAGCCTAATAGGAGAAGCATTAAAGTGGTTTGAAGGTCTACCAAGGAACACAATCACATCATTTAACCATTTACAAGCCACATTCCGGGAGCATACATAAGTAACAACTCTTCACGACCAGGTATTGAAGATGTATTCGGGTTGAAACAAAGGGTTGGCGAGAGCTTAAGGCAGTTGACAATAAGATGGAGAACCATGTGTAGCGAAATGGCAGGACGGGTTGAGGAAAGATATCTCATCCTCTCATTTGTGAATGCTCTCTTCGCGACTAATTTGTTATACATTCAAATTTTTAGAGTCAAAAATACAATCACAATGGCAGAACTGCGAGAATTACAGGAAGAATATATCACCTTAGAAGAAAGACAAAATGAAATGAATTCTTATCCAGTCGCGAACACAAACTCGAATGCTGCGAACGCAAGCTTGTTACCTCGATTCATCAATACAGTGGCGAGCACTTCGCAAGGACAGCAAGCGGGGAAGGGCGATGAGAGACGGCGGAAGATAGTAGCTATGGGAAGCCATGACCGGGAGGAATTTGAACAAGAAAGGAACTACTATAACCAGTAACAACAATAATAAGATTCGGAGGCTAGACAATGTGCAAGAAACTTATGGTGGACGAAGGCAATATAACCATGGAGGCGAGAAGCGCGAGAATAGTGTGGGAACCAATTAGGATGCCTCCCATTGAATGCTAGTGTGGAGAAAATCTGGGAGGCTATACTCGTGATGGAAGAAGTACCAGCACCTTGGAACGCGGGGATGGAACCACCACCAGGCGACAGAAGTCATGAGTTTTGTTCTTACCATCGCTTCCATGGACATCAAACAAACGACTGCAGAAACGTAAAGAGAATTATTCTCAGAATGATTGATCAAGGGAAGCTGAATCACTTTCTAAAAAGAGAAGAAAAAGGGGAGACATTACCACCACCACCAGAAATGCACAAGCAGTGTGTCGAAAGGAAAGGAAACATTTGTGATACAAATCGGAACGAAAGCCAAAAATTTGAATTGCAACTCTATCGTCCACTCTTATCATACAATCGAAGATTTTCATGACAACGTGCTCGGTAGAGTCTTTGCGAGAGATGCTGATGATAAAGAAATAATGAGCACGGCGAGAATGACGCTTGATTAGAAAAGTGGCAAATCAAGACTATTTCTTTCTCTGCAGATGAAGTGCCAAAAGGAAGAGAAACACATGATAGCCCGTTGGTTGTGAAGCTAGAGATTAACCCGAAACCCAGTTGATGGAGAAGATGATGAGGCGAAGCTTTGTCGGGCGATCAACCGAATCTTAATCGACAGGAAGTTCGGTGAATATTCTCTTCTACCATACTTACAAGACGATGGGAGGAAAAGATGAGGATTTGATCCCTCTACATACAAGATATATGGCTTTAATGGCACCGCAAACAAACCAAAGGGAGAGGTTCGCATGAGAATACTCTACAAGGGTTATCAACCGATATTTTATTCGTGTGGTTGACGTGGAATCCCCATACAATGCGCTCGATTGGGAGGCCATGGCTTCATGAAATCTTGGGAGTCGCGTCAACATATCATCAATGTATTAAATTCCCACATCCAAATGGCATTGGTATCATACAGGGAGATTGGAAGGAGTCGCAACAATGTCATGAAGTAGATGTAGAAAGCTGCGAAGAAAGGAATGCCAAAAGAAAAGGTTGGAAACAGCATGTGAGAGATGAGCAGAGAAAGGAAAAATTGATGGTGGACGCCATAGAAGTAAGGACTGAACATACCTCATGAGGTGAGTGCCTAGAGACAGGCGAATATTATGGTAATAAAGAAGCAAAAGAATATGAGGAGCAAAAGGCATAAGAAGTGAATAATCAACAAAAAACAGGAGAAAAAGTAGCAATTGAAGTAATGATGTGCGAAGAATCTCGCGGCCAAAAGTATATGAGAATTCAATTAAGAAAGAAAAATGAAAATACAGAATTATGCGAATACTTCGCAAACAAGAATCAAACAAATAATGAAACTTGAATGATTGAATGATTTAACAAATATGAATAAGTAAGAGAATGGGACGAACCTTTATGGCGTACACCTAGTTCGCGAATAACATTTTCGTAAGAGGCAAATGTAAGACCTAAAGTGCGTCATAATGGGGGTATCTCTCGACATGGCTCGGGGGAAGGTTACACCGCTCCCGAAGCTTTCGAGTCATGGAAATTTGGGGCCCATGAAAGCCTATCAGGAAGAGGTACCTTGGATTCCCAACTATATATGTAGGTTATACCCTGGTTGGGCGACCGAGGGTCTCTTCTTAGGAGTCGATGTATGCTCAAGGCGCCGGGTACACGGTTGAGCGAGTGCCCGGATGGATGAACCTACCCGGCCATTCTTGGCAAGTCTTGGCATGCGCTGCACTCGCCCGAAGAAAACTCCACTTAGGGTGCGGTCTCGTAACCATAAACCATATAGGTATAAGGGATAAGAGGCTGCGAAAACAAATTGGTTGTTGTTAAGACCGGATGGGAGGAGCTAGTCTTGTATGGCCGATGTTTCGCCTCCTTGAAGGGGCAACAGGGGAGATGATAAGGGCGACGCTCTCCATTAGGGGGTGTCAAACAGACGCAAATGTCATGAGGCTTTGTTTTCGCAAGGAGACTTAGGCTTGTCATATTTGTGCAATGATCCCGCAGAGGCAATAATACTAACGCGAGGGTAAGGCGAGATCAATGGGTCTTTACACGAAAGTGTACGGACGTCCCGCGATTTCGTCGCACGGCAAATGCAATGTCATGGGGGCTTTATGTTCGTAAGGATATTTAGGCCTGTCATATTGTCGCAACTAAAACATCTCGCAGAGGCAAAAATACTTGGAAAATGATAAGGCAAGATCAATGGGTCATTACATGCGAGTGTAAAGACGTCCTGCGATTTTGTCGCAATAAAAGGTGGCGGGGAGGACCTCTAATTAGGGAGGTCGACTTAAGACCACACAAAAATGATAAGGCAAGGTCAATGAGCCATTGCATGAAAATGTAAAGGCGGCCTGCGACCTTGTCGCAATAAGAAAAGACAAACAGAGATACTGCGAACTCGTCGCAACAATACATTTCAATAAGGTTATTGTACAACCACATACATGATGACAACTAAAATCTTCCATCCGAAGATTAATAACAGAGGCAAGTATGGGAATGGAGAGGATGAAATATTGTTATTCATCTTCTGATGCAAGGGTCATACATCAATAATGTTAGCCAAAAGGGGAAGTGAAGATTGAATTCAGAGGGGAAAAATCCAAGAAATACACTATAATAAGGATACAGAAGTGTACAGATATTACAAGCAGAAAAAGAAAACAAAAAGAGTTATTCTTTTGGCGATCCTTCTTCTCCATCCGATTCTTGATCTCGATTATTCTCATCACGAATTTTCTTCTTCGCCACCTCGCTATCGTAAACGTCCCGAGACAAAGTGATTCTCGGGAACCTTTTCAAGAAGCCGTGGATATGTATGCAGAGGATGTTGGTGCTTACAAACATACTCCATGGCTCCATTGCGAAAACGAACAGCATCATTACTAAAATTCTCCACCGTTGTTCCAAATTGTTTCTTCAACTTGGAATACTTGTCACATTACGAAGGAAAGACTCTTGGCGTAGGCTGTTCTTTTCGACTTCGAGTTCTTCAATTCTTGCGGGAAAATTCTGGCGAGTTGTTCCTTCTCGCATTCAAGCTCTCTAATTCTAATTTGAAGCCTCTTCTCAGATTCTGCAAATAAATAACAACAAGTTAACAATTTACAAGCAATATTACAGAAGTAAGAAGTAGTAAGGTGTAATAAATAACCTTCTCTATCAGATATCATATCTTTAATCAAGGAAGTATGCTCGGCGTGAAGACTAACATCAACACCTAGGTTATTCTGGCATTATCTAAAACTTTCGCAGCCCAGCGAATTCATCGTCACTATTTATAACGAGAAGAGAACGAACTTGCTCTTCTCGCCGCTAAGTATGGTATTCGACGAAGGAGTTCATCTCGCTCAACTTGCACACCAAGGAGAGATTTATGGAATTCTGCTAATGCTTGCGCACCTCTGTTAGTAATACGATCATTCTCATCTATGAGGTTACTAACTTTCTTCCTCAAAATTTTGATTTCTTTACTGGACTCGAGAAACATTCGTTTAAATTGGTTGGCAGCACTTAAACCAGATCTATGTTCAATTTCTAAAAGACGATATTTGGTCTGAAGTTCGTTCAATGAAAGGGAGTTAATTTTGCTTGATGAACTACTTAGAGAGTTGTTGAGGTGAGTGAGAAGAAGGTTATTATCCATAGGATCAGGAAATGTATGGAGAAGAATAGCCTCATCGGAGAGATTATATACATCTGCGAAAGTAATAAGTTAGGTAGCAATATGCGACCGATAAAATAAAAATAGTAAAGGGAGGAAAAATTTTATACCATAAAGTTGCTGATTGGCGTTTTGGAGAGTGGACACCTTATTCTTTTGGGAGTCAAGTTCGGTATTTAACTTTTGAATTCTCTCGTCTTTGTCGCGAGATGACGCAGCTTCGGTCTCTAGTTCTTGAATCTTCTTGCTCAATTGCAAATTCTTCTTTTCAAGATTGTTGCGTCTTCTCTCAAGGTCTGAGGCAACTACAAAAGAAGATCTTCCAACCTATATAAGAAGATAGAAAAATCATTAAAACATATATGTAAACTTAAACAATTTATAGTTAGCAGGGAAGTATGACTGTACACATACCAGAGACCCAAGTGCATTCAAAAGGTCGGGAGACACAACTCTAGAGACTCCATTGAATGAATTACTGCCTTCCAAAGAAAGCAAAGATTACACACGTTTGCGAGAGACCCGCAAAGAGAGAAGCTAGGGGAGCATCTCCCATTCCTTGGAAACAATCTGAGAAAATCTTTGGATAACCGATCCATGGAAGAATCGGGTCGATGGAATCTTCTTGGCGAGAGAAGGATTCGATTCATGGTTATCCTCATCGGAAGATTCGAAGCTTGAGCTAAGGCGAGAAGAGGATTGGACCTTTCGCTTCTTAGTTAAGGGGAGAGGATTTACCCTTGCGAGCAATGGTCTTACCCTTACTTTTAGTCTTCGCAAACAATAGTTTCTTCAACTCCAACCTTCACATACGCGTCAAGATAAGAAACAAGAGGCAACAATATTATTTTAAACAAGAAGAAAGGAAGTGATTTTTACTTCACTCGTAAGTGATCGAAGCAGTGTCAAAGTATCCTCCGACGGATCCTTTTTGTAGCTTCTTCTCAACCTGGCTATCTGAAAGATTTCACAAACTCAGCAATTATAGAAAGAAAGTTGCAAAAGCAAGATTTGAAGTCGGAGACATACCTCTTTCTTTTTCTCAGGCCATTTGAATTCCCAAGGATGATACCCTGCGAGATTCGCAGGAAGAATATGCGAGCCCGCGATGTAAGGACCATTTAAGATCAAGGGTACGACCCACCATTTCTCATCTTTGGAGTGGCGAGGAGTAGTATTATTACCCGGGTGCCAATCAATATCCCGCATGACCAATTTATCCTCGAAACATTATCCTTTTTCTTCAAGCGAACGCCCAAATGAGATCTCACATTCACCATAGTTATCGAGTAATTTTGAAAAAGTTTTCTACAAAGTGTATTTCTCAATGACTATTTCCAAGTCTCGCGAATTTGGGATTTCGATGAGTTAGAATATAAAGATCCTTTGCCTGCACTGCGGTTCGCGAACTCAAGCATCAAGCGAATACAATCGCCACTTAGTTGATAAATGGCCCGAGAGAATTTTTCATGGGCCAAAATTTCATAAAATAAAGGCAATTCAGATTGTACAAGGGAATAGGAAGTCCCGCGAGAAGCCGATCGAGCGAGACTATAATCTTTTGATCATTACATTGATGATCAGAGAAAAGATTTACAGAAAGAATAGATGAGGGTTCTTGATCAGGAATGGTCGATAGAGTAAAACCCTTTTCGAGCAACTTCTGTTGAACTTCTTCAAAAGAAGTTTTGTATGAACGACCAATGGAAGCCATTTATCAGTATGGGAATGGATGGAAGATTGGAGATTAAAACAGTGGCTAGAAAGGATAAAGAAAAGCTTTGCGAAGAGAAAGCGCAAATTGCGGAAGGAGAGAATCAAAGAAAAGTTGCAGAGACAAACTAAAAGATGAGAAGGAGGGGAAAAGAAAACTATATATAGGGGAAAAGAACCTCGAGAAAAACGAGGTCATTTAATGCGAAGAGACATGAACGGTCAAGAAAAAGTGGTTGAAAGAAACGTGTCAAGAGAAGACATTAATAATCAAAATCCGTGTAAAAGTATAAAATCAAGATTCTAAAGACAAGCAACAAGGCAACAATATTGTAAAAATCTCATGATACTCTTCCCTTCGCAGGAGAAATATGAGAAGAGATAAGAGACGATACTTCATATATATCTCAAAGAAGCTCCGGAACTTCGCACAAGAATAGAGGCAAGTACGTACTTTTCAAGTACAGTATTCTTCTGCTCATTCCCTCATCAACAAAAACCAAAGATCACTACAACAACAGATTTTTCCTTAAAGATCGCTCTCCAAGCAATATTCAAGGAAAAAGAGGCAAGATGTAGGATCATAATATCGCAACACATAGGGCTCGCGGGATCAATAAACGACGGTACCGCGAGGGAGTCGCAGGAAACTAAAATGAACGACGCGATGAGAAACGACACACAAAACAATTGAAAGACATGGAACCTGGCGAGGGTTAAGAAGTGTCGCGAGATTGAATAGTTGTACATCGGCGACACTTCGCGAGACATTCCCGAAAAATAAAGGATAGCTTAGCTGTCACCCACTATGTATTACCCTATATAAAGGGTCGAGTGAGTCTTGTAGAGAGAGAGATCTTTTTAGAATTGTTAGGCAAGTCATTAGGAGAGAGAAAATTTAAGAGTGTTCTAACTTCTAAGTGTAATTCTACTTTTCCTGTGTAAACACTTCATGAATTCAATCAATAAAAGTTCTTAATCTTACATCTTCTAATGGACTAATTAAGTAAAATCGAGTAAGGGGTGTAGTGTGGGAAATCCTGCTACTACATCTGCGAAGGGAAGAAGAACAGGAGAAATTCGCAGCGCCAAGAAATAATCAACAAAGAAGTCTTGCCGATCAGTGAATGAACAACATATCAAAAGGGAATGTTCTTAACTTTGATCTCATAGACTTTAATATTAAATTTTAGAATTGTAGTTTAGTTTGCAAGTACATCAACACACTCGAATGATAGCTTTTACAATCAATTGCTAACTTGAAACATGAATACTGTACATATAATCGTCTCAAGAAGGGTAACTTGCAAACGAAAGATGAAATGGGACAGCAATGGATACATCTCGCAAAGAGATAAAACTGAGGCGTTAGCAAAGAGACAAACCCAATGGAGGTCAATGACAGGAGCCGAGTATATCACGGATGATCAAAGCTCCAACAATATCAACTTGATGTAAGTAGTTCGCAACAACAACATGAAGATATTTGCTACGAAATCATAAAGAAACACAACAAAGCTCAATAAAACCAGCAAGTCAACACAACGAAATAACCATTTTGTAAAGAAAAGCAGCGAAGAGATGATTACAATCCAGTGAAGGGCGATGGTACAAAGAGCAAAGGTGACGTGAAGAAATTGGCAGAAAAAGAAGACCAAAGAAGAAAGATATTGCAGATGGAGGAAAGTATAGTCAGCAACACAAGGATCGTCATAAACCCCATCTTATCAATTGCACAACAAAGACAAAGGATAAGAAATAATACACAGAGAGCGAAGCCTTCGCGAACAAATAAATATAAGTCTTTCTCATATGTCTCTTTCGTGAGGCTTTGACAAAGTAGAAAAGAAATCAATTAGGACGGAACGAGATTCGAAGTTGATTGTGAAGAAAAATCTACACAACATGCTAATGAGACAAGAAATGAAGGAAAAAGAGACAACTCAGCCTAGAATCTGCTATGAAAGGACGAATTTCCATCCTTCCCAGCGAACCAGATCACCCCTTATACCACCAGGAAGTGCTAGGAGAAATACCACTTCAGAAAAATAAATCCATCTTTGATGATGAACTGAAAATGTGTACTTAGAGCAAATATGAGACATCTCGCAAAATCCAGCGAGCAAGGCAAACGAAAGGGAAAAGCAAGTGCAATTACTGCAGCAATGAAAGATCATCAGAGAAGTTCCATGAAACCGTTATCATCACAGCAAGCTTTGCACAAATAAAGGGAGTGATTAAGGTGCATTGAGTCCATCACGTCATTAACTCTTAACGTGTGAGAAGACGCAATGAGATGGAGGCAATCATCAGTTTCTCTTATTGTGGTGCGAATAGAAGTTTATCTTGTGTAAGACTCCATAGGCAAAGAAGAAGAAAGGACGAAGAAATAGTATACAAAAGACAGTAATATGAGAATAAGTAGCGAACAACAACACTTTTTCATAAACAGTCGATAGCACAGTTGGTTCCGAGAGAAGAGAATAATCTTGGTGTCGCAAGTTCAAACCTTACCTTCGCATATTTTCTCGTATATTTTAGAATGTCCAAAAGCGAAGAAGTAGAATAAAATCATAGAATTGTGCGTCTCTTTCACACACAGTGAGTGGCACAGATGGTTGAAGAATGGGCATGCAAATTAGAGGTCGCGGGTTCGAGTCTTTCCCTTTGCATAAGAATTTTTTTGCCTGGCAAATGTTTACTTCACACAAATTTCGCCACGAGAAGTCATCTTTGTAAAAACTTGCGAGAACAAGAAGAAGAGAACTTTGCCAAACCCAGTTCGCAAGAGAAAGCCAAATTTCAATAAATATTTCGAAGCAAGGAAAAGCGTTGACGATTATTTCGCAAGAGAGGATTAGCACAATTGGTATGGTGCGAGAATATGCAAGAGGCAGGCCAAGGGTTCAAATCTCATTTCTCACAATTCTTTTTTTGCGAGATAATTATATTTTATGCGACGTTCATACATTTCAAGGATGCTAGCCTCGCAAGCAAATTATATACTTCAAAGAGACAACAACAAAGAAATCACAAAAGTTAAATATGAGAATGAAAGAATGAATGAAAGAATGAAAACATGCGAAAATATCGCACAAAAATGATAAGAGATTATCAAAGATCAGCGAAATTACAAAAGAGCTTATATGCAGAAGAATCAACAAAATACTCAGATAGAGGCAAACCTACTATGACGAAATCATAATTTCGCAAAGAGGCAACAAGTACCTAAAGTGCGTCATAGTAGGGGGTACCTATTACATATGAAATAACAGAATGGGACGAACCTTTATGGCGTACACCTAGTTCGCGAATAACATTTCGTAAGAGGCAAATGTAAGACCTAAAGTGCGTCATATAAGGGGGTATCTCTCGACATGGCTCGGGGGAAGGTTACACCGCTCCCGAAGCCTGAGTCATGGAAATTTGGGGCCCATGAAAGCCTATCCTAAGAGGTACCTTGGATTCCCAACTATATATATAAGGTTATACGGTTGGGCGACCGAGGGTCTCTTCCAAGGAGTCGATGTATGCTCAAGGCGCCGAGGTACACGGTTGAGCCGAGTGCCGGGATGGATGAACCTACCCCGGCCATTCTTGGCAAGTCTTGGCATATGTTGCACTCGCTCGAAGAAAACTCCACTTAGGTGCAGTCTCGTAACCATAAACCCTATAGGTATAAGGGATAAGAGGCTACGAAAACAACTCGGTTGTTGTTAAGACCGGATGGGAGGAGCTAGTCTTGTATGGCCGATGTTTCGCCTCCTTGAAGGGGCAACCAGGGGAGAAGATAAGGGCGGCACTCTCCACTAGGGAAGTGCCAAAAAAGACGCAAATGTCATGAGGCTTTGTTTTCGCAAGGAGACTTAGGCTTGTCATATTTGTGCAATGATCCTGAAGAGGCAATAATACTAACGCGAGGGTAAGACGAGATCAATGGGTCTTTACACGAAAGTGTACGGACGCCCTGCGATTTCGCCGCAAGACGGCAATGTCATGGGGCTTCATGTTCGAAAGGATATTTAGGCCCGTCATATTGTCGCAAATAAAATATCCTGCAGAGGCAATAATACTAAGAAATGATAAGACATGATCAAGGGGTCGTTGCATGAAAGTGTAAAGACGTCATGCGATCTTGTCGCAATAAAGGGTGGCAGAGTAAGACCTTTAATTAGGAAGGTCAAACTTAGAAGACCACCAAAGATGATAAGGCAAGATCAATGGGTCATTACGTGAAAATGTAAAGACGTCCTGCGATCTTGTCGCAATGATAAAATTCAACGTAAAGCAATGAAGAGATTATACTATCGCATGAGCACAACGCAAGAGATAGAGGAAAGATAAGAATGAAGAAATAACTCACTCATTCAACACTTTTTCAACGATTCTACCTTCGTAGATAAAGAACAGAGGCAACAATGGGTTACCGAAAAAACATTTTATGTTCTTTATTTTCTCGGCAAGAATCATTTCCAAAGAAGATGTTTACCAATGAACAACAAGAATCCTCACCAAAAATGGAATAATGACTTCGCATGAACAGAGGCAATACTTCTTATACTTCAAGGATTAATACTTCTTATCCACTTCGCAAAATTTCAGAACTTCGCGAAAGAATAGAGCATGGCATGAGGCAAAGAACATGGAGCGAGAGTTCCGCATAATGGATTCGCAATACTTCTTATATTTAGAGGATTAAGTACTTCTTATGCTTCTTCAAGGATACTTCATACTTCGTGATACTTCAAGAGATGATACTTCATATTCACTTCTCAAAGCTTCGGAACTTCGCAAAAGAATAGAGGCAAGTACGTACTTTTCAAGTCCAGTATTCTTTCGCTCATTCCTTCATCAACAAAGATCAAAGATTACTACAACAACAGATTTTTCCTTAAAGATCGCTCTTCAAGCAATATTCAAGGAAAAAGAGGCAAGATGTAGGATTCAAATATCGCACAACATATTTTCTTAGCGTGAGAGATTCAATTATTTCCTTAACTCATGAGAAGAGCTTGCGAGATTCATTATTTTTCATAACTCGCGAGAATGTAGCAAGACTCGCGAGAGTGTCTCGAGAGAAGGTAACAAGACTCGCGAGAGTGTCTCGAGAGAAGGTAGCAAGACTCGCGAGAATGTCTCGAGAGAAGGTAGCAAGAGCCTGCGAAATCATTAAAGGGCTCGCGAGAATATGAGCTGTATGTGAGCTGTCATCCATTATGTAAACACCTATATAAAGAGGAGAGCAGGAGAGAGAAAGGGGAGGACATTTTTTAGAGAGAGAGAGAGAAATATTTTGGAGAGAGATATTTTTGGAGAGAGATTTATTTTCTTTATCATCTTCTTCCCCAAATAATTAGATCTAGAGCTCTACAAAATATCCATTAATGGAGATTGTAAATGTAATTCTTATGTAACCTCAACAATCATAGTGAAGAATCGTGGATGTAGATCACATTGATCGAACCACGTAAAAAATCTTATGTGTCTATTTAAATTTCTAGCTCTTATATTTGGAATTTAGATAATTCATAAGATTTAGATCTACAAAATATAGTGAGGGGTGTAGTGTGGGATTTCCTGCTACTACACGTGCAGGAAATTTACACCACTAGAATCTGTGCAGGAAATATTCACAATTATTTCAGGGTCATGAGAATAATTTGCATAACTATTTCTATGACCATAGGGCCAAGAGAGTAAGACCCATCTTTTCAACAAAAAAAAAAAAGAGAGTAAGACCCATGTTTTATAGGGTCATATGAATAATTAACCCAAAATTTTAAGTCAAAACTCAATGTTTGTGAACAATGCGGATAATCATTTGAAAATGAGCAGTTCAGGTAGAATCGAGCTTTCGATTGATCCGGACACTTGGGATCCTGTAAATGAAGACATGGTTTATATGGACCCATTGAATTTCATTCAGAAGAGGAACCTTATACAGATCGTATCGTAATATCTAATGTAATAAGTTTGTAATATAATATCTAGTCGAAAAGTGGGTTCCCGCCATGTTAGAATATTTATATCAATTAGGTGTCTTCACCAGAGTTGCTGCTTCATAGATAGTCGATTATTAGGTTACACAAATAGCTTTATGGGTCCCAACATTTTTTTTGTTTCCAATTGTATATGTTGTCTTTTATTTATTTATTATTCATTAAATCATTACATAAATAAATTGGAAGCATAAAATTATTTTTTGGGAACTCGAGAAGATATATAACAGATTATCTTGGCAGGCTAAAATGCATGTTTGCCGCGATAGCGAAGAAAGATAAAAGGAATGTGGAAATTTCTGAGGAACCCATGTTTCGTTCCTCCCTCTTCTAGAAACCCTTCATTAAAATGGCATATATCTGTAGCCCAAAATACTAGATGTACGGTTAAGATTAATAATTTTAGCTTGAATTTAGGTTTCCATATTTTATATGGGACTAATTTAACCTCTATAATTTAAAGATTTACTAGGGCTTAACCCGTGCCGTTTTAGTTATGCATTTTCCGACATATGAATATTAAATATAATATGTATTAATATCAAGTTTACCCTTTCTATCATTGCAAAAGTAAAGGAAAGCCTGATAGATATTTTTATCCTTCACTTCACAAATCCTTTCTAGCATTTTCTGCCTTGACATCCTCCCATACTATGTCTCTCCTTTCTCGAGTTGTACAAGCCAACAATGAAATTATATCGTAATTAATTTTTACATATTTTTTCCGGCAAAAAAATATTATTTGATATGTTTTTTAGTTTACAATGATATCTTATCGATCCTTTGAAATGGTATTACATTTCTGCATCTTCCTTATTTTAGTGAACAATGTTAGAATCTTCATGGACCATATGAATCTACTATGGGCCTAACCCCATAGCACCGATGATGTCCCTATTGGACCAACTTCGGATATGTGTAGTTTTAATCTAAAAGGCCTAGGTGCTATGTAAGGAGATGCCCAAGCTTATTAAGCTCCACATGTACTCCTCTTTCTTCCATGTGGGACTATCCCTAGCTATACTTATGTGGTTGATCGTGCCACATACTCCAACAATCTTCACCTTGGAGAGATTAAACCACTTCACCAGTCCAATCAGACTCCACCATATGATTACCATCTGTATATGCTACCCATTGATCATAATTATTGTCACTACGCCCCCTAGAATCCTACTCCACCTTGAGTTAATGAGAAGGTAAACACTAACTCCACCTTGAGCATTTCCTTGCCCACCTAGAACCCTGCTCCACTTGAGATTTAATGTGTGAGACACTAGATCCCCGCTCCATCTGAGTTAATGGGTAAGACACTAAATCCACCTTGAGCGCCCGTTCAACTTTGGGCCTTGCCTGCTCCACCTTGAGTCTGATTCCACTTGCGCCCTAAACCCGATGATATCCACAACCACTTATACATTTGGATAGTAGCCCCAACCATGGGATCTGATGCCAATTGTTAGGATCTTCAAGGAACATCAAACACTACTCACCCGACCACATAACCCCAAACCCCACTTGACGCACCTGGGGATATGAGACGTGGGGTTTTTAACTAAAAGGCCTCGATGCTATATATGTATGCAGATGCCCAAGCTTATTAAGCTCTACATCTATTCCTCTTAATTCCATGGGGACTATCCCTAGCTATACGTATGTGGTTTATCGCGCCACATACTCCAACAACCAAGCGGAACCAAAACATTAAACTATGTAAGCTATAGCAAAATTACAGCACCTGAACTCATTTGTCTCAAGAATAATTGTGTAGATATTAACAGTGTTCGGATCCTTATTGTCTTTTTCCCCTTTAAGAATAGTTTGAAAAGAGTAAAACTCATAATTGACTCAGCAGTACAAATAATATTCTATGTTCTTATTATTTCAATGACATAACAAAAAGATAATTTATTTACTTAAGCTATTGTACTTTAAAATGTTAAGTCATTCCCAATGGAAACCATTGTACTCACATACCGTTTATGGGTGAAAACTATTCCTGCAGAATTTTGTAATTTGGGGTGTGGATGAGGAATGAATCTAAACCTTAAATAAATGCACTGCGCGGTGAGTGCTTGTAGATTCGAGAGATCAATCTATGCAAGTCCGGCCTAAACTAAGAAATGGCCGTTCCGGACTTGTTTCGGTCACAAAGTGAAGGAGATGGGGTTGATCTTAGGGAGGGAAGCGAAGAAGGTGTTGAGATTGTGAAGGTGTTGGCTTGCTTATGACTTGTAACAAAGGTGAGCAGGCTTGTGATTGATGCAAGCAAGCTCGGGTGTTTGAATACGTTTTGTATTAACACTTGGTTTTCTCGTCTCTGTCCGGACTTGTGTTGTTGTTTGAAATAGGGCGGAGAACCTATTTATACAAGTCATTGAGCCTTATTCACGTCTCTCGTGGGAAGTGGAGGAAGTGGAGTGATGGAGTAGTGGAGTTGTGCGTCGGTGCCACACGATCAGTCTTGCCCACTTCTCCTGTTCATCTCTAACCGTCCATGACTTCCCCGACACGTTCTTGTGATGGCGCGTTGCACGCCGCACGCCGTAAACCGCTGGACCAATACCCCGTATGTATCCCCCAGTTTATGACATGATTGATGTCCTGAATGTGGATCGTGGGTCCACGAAAGATAGCATGTAATCTTTGAATTGAATAACGTGTTATTCAGAAGTCGATACTTGTGAAGTATCGTGTGTTTTTTATGTGGTCGTGCATTATGGTGTGGTAAAGTGATGGGTAATGACACCTCACTAACCAAATAACTCCCGACTGTGGTTGTATAACCAAGCTGGTGAAGTTGGACGGATGAGATGATCTTTGAGACACTCATCTCGACCGTTAACGAATATTAGGGTTTTTGAAGAGTGCGCAAGCATCACTCTTGACTTGGTTGAAACCAAGCATGGAAAGGGATTTGGAGAGGACCGACCGGGCATGTGTGTTGACGGCATGCCGGTGTGCACGTCCATACCTCACTGTCCCATGAAGGCGCGATCTAGGCCACTCAATTTGACCAGGTAAAGTTGAGTGGTTGAGATCGGTTGCGCAGAAATCCATTGCCGCAAAGGAGTTGGAAACCGCGTGACATCCCTAGTTCGGGCACGCGTTTCAAGACGACCCATCTTGGTCGGTCTTGGTCGATCATACCAGCGTGTAGGTGGTAGGCCGGTGTTCACACCTATACCTGATTATCCCATGAAAACGTGATCCGAGCCACCCAAATCGTCCGGCGAAGTTGAGCGGTCGAGATCATTTTGTGGTTTGGGAGGCGTGGCCATGCTAGTTTGGACGCACGTTTTGGATTAACCAGGCATGATATGCCTTGGCCGAACACATGAGGAGGTAGATGGGCCCACGGTGGTCATGCCGGTATGACCGCCCGCTAATCTAATCTGTGACCCTCCGTTCGTGCCGGGAGAAGATGGACGCGCGTGATGGCTTGAAACCCTAATTTTGGCTTTCAAAGCCGTGCGCCAACTCTTGTTTGGGTGACAATTTTGTCACGACCAACCATGGTTGGTTTTGACCGATTGGTCAAGTGTGTAGCGCGGCCCACGGTGATCGTGTTGACATGCTCGGGGCCCTTTGAGTCTACATCTACACCCTCCATCTATACCTGCGAAGATGGATGGTTGAGACCGCTTGCAACACATGTAATATGCCGCAAACCCTAATTTAGGATTTTCCGTCCATAATGCTTGGTATGAACGGTTTCTTAGCAAGTTAGGCCAATGACCGACCATGCGGGTCTGGGTCGTGGGTATTCCATACCGCTTGGGGTGATGGAATTGATCTGGGGTCATCCAATCATGCTTATGGAGTTGGATGATCAAGCGATCGAATCATATCCGGACCGATACTGATCGGTCAGGATGCTCAATCGGGGCTAGTATAACACACCGAGAGGGGCTCAATCGGGCTACTATAACACACCGAGAGTCGGCTGTACGGGTATTTCTTACATGGTTTCATTATAGTGCTTAGAGGTTT
The DNA here is from genome assembly GCA_023531295.1 of Papaver armeniacum. Taxonomy (NCBI): domain Eukaryota; kingdom Viridiplantae; phylum Streptophyta; class Magnoliopsida; order Ranunculales; family Papaveraceae; genus Papaver; species Papaver armeniacum. The sequence goes on from JAJJWW010009017.1 coordinate 48,620, forward strand.
GTGTTACCCCGTAAGAGTAACACTCGGTCGTCATGCCACACCGATAATGAGTATCGGAAATACAAGGTGATATGAAATTCACGGAGATGGGATTGTTGCTACATGCTCCAACCTCGGAGGAATTTCATGTATTCACAGAATGGGATTGTTGCTACATGCTCCATTCTTGGTGAATTAAGTGAGGGAGTATCCAACACTTATAAATGGCTTTATCTTTTACAAGATGTCGCCGCATGATTTTTCCGGGTTTTTACAAATTTAACCTTAAACGAAAATCCACCATCAACATTAAGTCCCCTACCTAGCACAGAATGGTTACACTATTGTGTGGTAGGCATGAGATGGTGACATACATATGTGAGAAAGACATGATAAAAGGAGTTTACCCGGAAGAGTGTTGGCCGACCGCTAGTTTCCCACGCCGTCACGCTTGTATGGAATCCTTTGGTGGGGTCGGTTTCTTTCTTTGGGTGTTTGAATCAAAAGAGGAAACCAAATAAGGGAGGAATCCTTCTCCTATTGGGATTCTTCTAATTTTTTGTCTATAAAAGAGACAAAACCCTTTTCTTTTTTCCTCACGAATTTTTTTCTTATTGTGAAGCGGCTCCCGTCCGTGACCACCGCCTACCGACTGCCGCCGCCACGGGAGTTGCAGATTCTTTGCCATGCGCCACCGCCCGTCCACGGTAAGTTTCGCTCCCCTTTTTTTTTTCAAAGGTAAAACCCTAGTTTGTTAGGTAAACACCTTTTATAAGACATGTATATGCTTAGTTTTTTCCACCAAGGTTGATACGTCAATATTTTCTAGAATTGCTTAGTAAAACAACCCGTGAATCCATGTTGTTTTTGCTTCTTTCCACCTTTTGGCTTGAATCCCGTAGACACCATTCCCATGAATAAATAAAATCGTGTTATGATGCATGCGGATGAATGAATGCGGGCCCGCCATGTATGCCGGAACGTGGGTCTTACTCACATATGCTTGACTGAAATTTGCAGACCGAACTTGAAACTTGTACCGGACTTAAAACCAATACCGGACTTGAAATTTGTTTAGGACTTAAAACCAATACCAGATCGAAACTTGTACAGACTTGAAACCAATAATGGGACTGAAACTTGTACCTGACTTGAAACCAATACCAGACTAAAACTTGTACCAGACTTGAAAACTAATACCAGTCTTGAAATCCATACCGAATTTGAGCCGGTGTTTGGACCGGTTTTGTGTGCTCCGATGTGAGTTGTGTCTTGCCGTGTGTGACTACACCTCTCATGTGCTTTCATACAAGTTCTAACTCCCTGTCTTTTATTTCATTGTGGAAGAAAAGAATCCCCGTTGAGATGTCTTCAAGATAATGTTGGTTCCAAGTCGTGAAGTGTTGACAAACTTCAAAGATATGCTTAGAACATTGATGATGAGTTGTTCACCTCACCTTTTCCAAACATTAGGAGACATCCTTCTCATAAGATAGTCTTGCTTTCCGATTCAGGAAAATATGGAAACCGATTCATTTTTTCTTCAGCACTTGTGGTGAGATTTTGTCTCCAGAGAAACGAATATCCGCCTTCTCCTATTGACTTCAAGATTTGCCATACTCCACTGGGTTCTTATGAAGGATGGATGAGACGTATGTTGAGTAATAAGGGCATTAAGGATAATTTGACCAAAGCGCAAATTCTCAATGCGGTCATGGCATCTGCTACTCTTGAAATTAAGAAAGACATGGCGGGTTTGATTACCTTCATTTCTCGGTGGCGCATTTCTACTCATACTGACCATATCTAGATGGGGAGAAATGACTATTACTCGGAGAGTGTAGCTGCATTAATGAACCTGCCTGTTGCTGGAAGTCTAAATAACGAGCTCTCTCGATACGGAAAAAAGTAACTATGGTGCTATACTTCGAAAAGTGGCGGAATTTGATAGTCTGGACAAGGAGGAGAAAAAAGATACGAGGTGCTTTTACACCAGTGGGTGTCGGAGTGGTCTCCCCAGGACTCCATAGCTGAATCAAGAGTTGGAAAATGAGCTTAGCGTGATTGCGTTCTGTCTTTATGGTTATCCGAGAGATGTATTCGATGATGGTTCTGGAAAGAAGACCATTAGAAGTGACCTTGTTAAGATTGCTATAAGGTAAGGGCGAAGGGTGAAGTTCTTCCTCCTGGGCTCATTGTTCCTTGGATCACTGTATTCTCATTTGGATGCTTTAGCAATGGACATGCATGCTTCTAACGGGTACAAGAAGGTGGAGTCGCACATTCACTTCGCTTTTCTTCGACGCTCTTATGGGAACACTTCAAAAGTTACGCTCCTACTCCTGGAAATTCGCTCAATAACTTATATGGTGGCTCGAGAATACTCCGTTGGAATAAAAGGCGTCCCAAAGGTGGTGCGAAACTTGTGGACGTATTTGACAATGTGTCTTCAGAGATTTCCGTCCATGGGGGCCGGGTCCACCCTTCCATTGTTCAGCCAAAGACCTTTGCTATCGCTTCGACGGTCCCGATCTTTGTGTTGTGTACCGATGTCGAAACTATGAAACTGGAGAACTTATTTACTCGCGCAGCTTGTATTCCAGGATATGTCCCGTCTCTATTTAACGGAGAATTTTCTCGTGACTCCATACAATATTGACAGGCTGCTCGCCAAATGGGATTTGATCAGGGTGTCCCATTTATTCGTTCATCAAGGGTTCCGAAAGAATCTCTCCCGAATATTCTTAACGCTGGCATGTTTTTAGAACGGGTGAGCCTTCCCTTCGGCCTATTGGGAGAAACCAAAGTGGTAACCGATAAGTATAAGGAATTTTGGAGGAGACAACTGTTGGTTTTCCGAAATTTTCTGGAGAGTGTTGTGACAGATTCCCGTAGTGAGCCATCTTCCGACGTCTTGACGAAGCATTTCCGATTGAAGCCACTTCGGCCAAACGGACCTGAGCCGAGGGTTGCAGTCCCAAGTAGGAGAGAGACCTAAGAGGCAAGCATGCGGTCCGGTAATCCTCAATTCCTCCAATATGCAGGTATTTAAATCTCTTCCCGTTGGTTCCTTTATTTCTCTAGGGTGAATCTTTCTAAGAGTAATTCTTGCTTGAAATCGTGGGATTCCGAAAGAGAATGTCTTCACAAGGCTGGCACGTATTCGTAATGAGAAGGTGGCGGAAGGCGATTTTCATGCCGAGAAGTCCGGAGAAACCGCTCCTTTTTCCGACCGTGACGGAGATGATGCAATCCGACCTTCATGCCGAGAAGTCCGGAGAAACCGCTCCTTTTCCCAACCATGACGGGGATGATGCAAGATCGGATTCGGACAAGCCGCCTCCCGAGTGATCTTGTTGACGGGGTCGTGATGGAAATTAGTACTCGTGAGCGAAGTAGATGCCGGAAGGAGTATAAGAAAGGTAGCATCTGCAACACTGAGGCGCTCCCTTGAAATCCGTCCCGAGAAGGTTCCGAGTGAATATGGCTATTGTGGTGACTTCTTCCGAAAGGCCCCCGCAACCGACAAGGCTCATGTGGTTGGTGAATTACCGGTGATGCGACTCGGGGGCTTTGTTCGATCCTCCTTTTACTGTCCCTTATCCAGGTCATGTGTTGGTTGGTGGATTCAAGCCGTGCTTAGGTTGATTCAAGAGTTGTACACGCCGATATGGGAGAAGCACGGCCATATTGCTACCACCACGAAGCTCAAAAGTCGTCTTGCGTTGGTCAACCGCGTCCAAGAAGCTTTAGTTTCTATCCGGGGATGAGCGTCACGACTGGTCGAACAGGTTTCGAGGAGATGATTGAAGATTGGAGGTGCCATCGGGGACGTGTTTGCGCCAGCATGCCTTCAATGCTCCTTGGTTCTTCAAAGGGTTCTCCAAGATTCAGGAGCTTCAGAAATTACAGGATGAAGTCCCTTCTGCGGACTGTGTTGCTTGCCAGGAAGAAGAGGTTGAGAAGTTGTCTAAGGAACTGGAGCTGAAACAGGCTGCGCTTCAAAGGATGAAAGTCTCTCTCGCCCAGAAGGACGAGTTGTTGTTGAAGGATTTTCCTTGAAGTATTCGTGCTATATAGGTGCTTTCCTTTTTTGAGTGATAGTGAGGATTTTCTTTGACCTCCGGTTTTGAATTAATAGGTAATTGAATTGGCTTATTTTGAGATAGTTTTGTGAACAACCCTTTTGAAGGAGATTATGTTGAATGAAATTTGCATCTTGGTCATGAATGATTGCACATATCACATGAAATTGCAAATGTTATGCAAAAGGGAGGTACGGATGGAAACAAACATGGCGTTTGATCACTGAGCCTCTTTCTCCACATGCGGGATGCCAAGTCCCCAGTGAATTCTAAACTATCTTTCTTGTAAAATTGTTGAGTAGAACTTACTTGCTTTCGAAGCCTCACTTGTATCGAACCGGAGTAGCCTTTCTAAGAAAATCCTCCGCACCAATCTCTCAGAGTTATCGCTCTGGACCAAGCTTCTCCTGAACAATGCGCTTCAAAGCGTTGCATTCGCGGGTGGGGTGATGGAGGAACCGGTGGAAATGACAAGTACCTCGGGTCCATTACTTCTTGATCAAGGGCGGACGCCATACCGAGGTAGTTCCACCTCTCTATTTCGTACCCACATCTCCAAGAACTCCAAAATCTTTTCCATCGGAACGGAAAGTGTAGGTACTTTGAGTCCGGCTTTTCTGCGTTAGTGGGCGTTGTGATGTCTCTCCGTGGCTTTGATGTGGAACAGGAGATGAAGTTGGAAGATTTGCGAGTGCCATCATATCATGCGGATCGCTTGCTTAGGTAAAGGGATGTGGAAGGTGTCGTAATGTCATCGCTGTGAGTGACCGGATTGAACGTTCCCATCCTCTCGTATTCGTGTATTTCCCGATTGATTTCTCCTTCCTCAAGCATTTCTTGATCGGTTGAAAGGTCGACGCGGATTGGACCGATTTTTCCGGGCTTCAAGCAAGAGTTTTGAGATATAAATCCTCTAGCAGGCTCCATAGGCTGCAGGCTCTCTTTCTTTATCTGCATACATTGCAAGTACTCCGGACAAGTATTTTCCTATGTATGGACCATGTTGTCCATCTTTCCTGATTCTTTTTTGACTACGTGATCTTTTTGCTTCTCCACTTGTAAAGGTGTGACTCTTGACTAAGGATTCAACGTTTGTTGCACTGTCTGAGTTGATGCCTATCGACCTTTTTTGTAATTGTGCTGCTATATCATTCAAAAGGCGAAATGTCTCGCTCCCGCCTTCCGGTGATACCGCTGATTTGCCAAGACATCCTCCAACATTCCAGCTATGCTTCCCATGATATCCGAACCACCTACGGATTCGGGTGAGGATACATCGTGAGACGAAAATCGAAGAATTGAGGATTCGATTTTTGTAACCGAGAGATCAACCTCCCACCGTGGTCGCCAATTGTTTATGGGTGAAAAATATTCTGCAGAATTTGGTAATTTGGGGTGTGGATGAGGAATGAATCTAAACCTTAAACAAATGCACCTGCGCGGTGAGTGCTTGTAGATTCGAGAGATCAATCTGCAAGTCCGGCCTAAACTAAGAAATGGCCGTTCTGGACTTGTTTCGGTCACAAAGTGAAGGAGATGGGGTTGATCTTAGGGAGGGAAGCGAAGAAGGTGTTGAGATTGTGAAGGTGTTGGCTTGCTTATGACTTGTAACAAAGGAGAGCGAGGCTTGTGATTGATGCAAGCAAGCTCGGGGTGTTTGAATACGTTTTGTATTAACACTTGGTTTTTTCTGTGCCGTCTGGACTTGTGTTGTTGTTTGAAATAGGGCGGAGAACCTATTTATACAAGTCATTGAGCCTTATTCACGTCTCTCGTGGGAAGTGGAGGAAGTGGAGTGATGGAGTAGTGGAGTTGTGCGTCGGTGCCACACGGCCCGGTCTTGCCCACTTCTCATGTTCATCTCTAACCGTCCATGACTTCCGACACGCTCTTGTGATGGCGCGTTGCACGCGCACGCGTAAAACCGCCGAGACCAATACCCCGATATGTATCCCCGGTTTGTGACATGATTGATGTCCGGAATGTGTGGATCGTGGGTCCACGAAAGATAGCATGTAATCTTTGAATTGAATAATGTGTTATTCCAGAAGTCGATACTTGTGAAGTATCGTGTGTTTTTTATGCAGTGTCGCATTATGGTGTGGTAAAGTGATGGGTAATGACGCCTCACTAACCAAATAACTCCCCGACCGGGGTTGTATAACCAAGTGTGGTGAAGTTGGACGGATGAGATGATTTTGAGACACTCATCCGCGACCGTTAACGAATATTAGGGTTTTTTGAAGAGGTGCGCAAGCATCACTCATCGGCTTGGTCGAAACCAAGCATGGAAAGGGATTTGGAGAGGACCGACCCAGGGCATGTGTGTTGACAGCATGCCAGGTGTGCACGTCCATACCTCACTGTCCCATGAAGGCACGATCTAGGCCACTCAATTTGACCGTAAAGTTGAGTGGTTGAGATCGGTTTGCGGCAATCCATTGCCGCAAAGGAGTTGGAAACCGCGTGACATCCCTAGTTCGGGCACGCGTTTCAAGACGACCCATCTTGGTCGGTCTTGGTCGATCATACCAGCGTGTAGGTGGTAGGCCGATGTTCACACCTATACCTGATTATCCCATGAAAACGTGATCCGAGCCACCCAAATCGTCCGGCTAAGTTGAGCGATCGAGATCAGTTTGTGGTTTGGGAGGCGTGGCCATGCTAGTTTGGACGCACGTTTTGGATTAACCAGGCATGATATGCCTTGGCCGAACACATGAGGAGGTAGATGGGCCCACGGTGGTCATGCCGGGTATGACCGCCCCGCTAATCTAATCGTGACCCTCCATTCGTCAGGCCGGAGAAGATGGACGCGCGTGATGGCTTGAAACCCTAATTTTGGCTTTCAAAGCCGTGCACCATCTCTTGTTTGGGTGACAATTTTGTCACGACCAACCATGGTTGGTTTTTGACCGATTGGTCCAAGTATGTAAGCGGGCCCACGGTGATCGTGTTGACATGCTCGGGCCCTTTGAGTCTACATCTACACCCTCCATCTATACTGCGAAGATGGATGGTTGAGACGCTTTGCAACACATGTAATATGCCGCAAACCCTAATTTAGGATTTTAGTCCATAATGCTTGGTATGAACGGTTTCTTGGCAAGCTAGGCCAATGACCGACCATGCGGGGTCGGGTCGTGGGTATTCCATACCGCTTTGGGGTGATGGAATTGATCCGGGGTCATCCAATCATGTTTATGGAGTTGGATGAGTGCGATCGATCATATCCGGACCGATACTGGTCGGTCAGGATGCTCAATCGGGCTAGTATAACACACCGAGAGGGGCTCAATCGGGCTAGTATAACACACACCGAGAGTCAGCACTGACGGGTATTTCGTACATGGTTTCATTATAGTGCTTGGAGGTTCGTGTTACTCAGAAGAGTAACACTCGGTCGTCATGCCACACCGATAATGAGTACTGGAAATACAAGGATGATATGAAATTCACAGGATGGGATTGTTGCTACATGCTCCAACCTGGAGGAATTTCATGTATTCACAGAATGGGATTGTTGCTACATGCTCCATTCATCCCATTCTTGGTGAATTAAGTGAGGGAGTATCCAACACTTATAAATGACTTTATCTTTTACAAGATGTCAGCGCATGATTTTTCTGGTTTTTACAAATTTAACCTTAAACGAAAATCCACCATCAACACATACGATGTAGTTTTATTTTTTCAAAATTCCCATATATATTATGTACTTTATTCAATTCGGCAGGAAGAGTTCACAGAATAGAATATAGGTAATGGCTTGTCTTTTCGTAACATTGTGGCCTTTTCAATATAGTTGGATCTAGAGTTAGTAAAAATCACTGAATTTACGCATTCTCGGGCGAGAGTAATCTAGGGATGGGATACCTCCCAGAAAACTGTTGATGGATGACCACATCAGTGTCAATTGAATATCCCACATTGTCGGATAACCGTAATGACTAAGTGGGGACAGTATTGGCGAGGGATCAGGTCCTTACAAATGGTATTAGAGTCGACCACGGGTTACCTGTCGAGGGTGAGAGTATGCTTGACGGATTGTGTCGGGAAAGGGTCCCATGAGTGACAAAAATGCTAGAGTCTAGGATTGAACATATTCCGGAGTCGGTGAAGGCTCCAAATTAAGTTGGTGGAATTATAGTACTCCAATCCGGCATGTAGGATTCGTAAAATGGAATATAGGTAATAGTTTGTCCTTTCCTAACCCGAGATCTTTTCAGCATAATTGGCTTCATAGTTGGCAAAAAATCTCTATACTTAAGCATGCTCGGTATTGAGTAATCCTGAGATGGGTGACCTCTTGAGAATCTGTTGTTGGGTGACCGCATCGCTGACCATTGAAAACCTAATACTGTCAGACGACCGCGGTGGTTAAGTGTGGACATTATCGGTAGATGGTCAGACCACTACATTCTACGACATTACGCTTCCAAATAAGAGGTTATTCTTTACATAAAAATAATAAAACCATGATTAGTTAGTAAGTCAAATCATTAAGTACTTAACCTAATAACAATAAGCTCTACTAACAATTAATTATGTTATCCATCATCATTTATTAAAAAGAACGTTAAACCATTTATTAAGAAATACGTGAGACGATACGAAATTACTCACTGGGCACCAATACTTGCCACTGTCACTATGGTCCACTTATATAATTGTTAGCCAATCTAACTAAGTTTGGTACTGATGTTTTTCTTTAAAAGAAAAAAAAATACTTTGAAAACATGTTTATAACAATATTTTTTTTCATCTTAGTGTTTGGCAAAGATTTCATAAAGTGTTTTTTATGCAAAACAGTTCCAAAATCTATCAATTTTAAAAGTGGGGGAGAAGGAGCTTTTAAAAGCTTCAAAGGCAAATACGATAGTTCACCATAATTTCATATTTTATTTTACAATTCCATCCCATCTTTTTTTATAACTGACAAAAATAATCCTTGAATCTATATATGATCACCAACTTTTATTCGTTGTATTTATTCTTTAAAAGATACAAAACTAATCCTAAGTATTATCTAATAAAAATATATTAATTATCATCAATAGTATGATAATTTATATATTATCATTTTTAATTTGACATTTAATAAAATATTATCATGGAAAATTAATAGGCTATTTATTATGAAGAATTATGGAACCTTAATGACATGATAAATTTTGTCTGTTAGACGCATTACTAATCCCAATCACAACCATCACTTATGACAAACGATTACATCCCTAGATTTATCTCCTGTGAGGAAAAATCTGAACCACCACTTACACAGGCAAAGTTATCCAAACTGTGCTTTATACTCTTGATTAACAAAAATATTCTTAATAAATATTTACGACCAACGGTTACGCCTTTGGTCCACTAGGAGGGTTATTAGGGATTTTTTGTTAAGTACTAAGAGCGTTATTAGGAGGAAGACCAGATTAGGTAAAGCAAATTTAAACCGGAGTATACCGTGCTTATCTCATGAACCTCCACCATTAATTTTAATTAAAACTTAGTTTGTTCCTTTTTTCAATCAACGATTAATGAAATCAGTGATGATGAGGTGTAACCAGTTAAAAGAGAGTAAGAGGTTGATTTGTTCTTATTTTTCTCTTGGCTTGACTCGTTGTTGTATTCATGATTGATCTCATTTTCTCGTTAGACGCACACATATGGTATAAACTTTGAATGATGTTCATAATTTTTCTGAGTAGCTTTAATGCTACGAGGATGATGTTCATGTTCATGTTCATCTTTTCTTTTTGGTTTACTTTTTTCATCTGATTTTGATATTTCTTATACGTGATGGCTGGCGACTATGATGACATCCTATTGGTCGCGTAAGATTTAATCTAGGACGGTCATTTCGGCTGGCGAAGTTGGACGGCCGAGATGATTTGTGGTAGTTAATGGATGCCCAAATTCATGTAAACAACGCGACCAACCCCTTTTGGACGATCGTTTGGGATCCATATGTGCAAGCCGTGGCTTGGCCGATTGCAGCTTATGGAATGGGAGTGGTCGTTGATCATGGCCACATCTTGTTGGCTGTTTAAAATAAGAGTTAGGCCGGCCAATTTGTCTGGCGAAGTTGGACGGCGAAATGACGGCGGATTCTTCGGCTGTCGTTGATTCAATTTAGGTTTAAAAACCGTGTGGCCAACCTATTTGGGCCAGCATTTTTTTGTGTTGGCGCGCGCTGCGAGCTGTTCGTCCGGCCCAACTATAGTCGAACCAATGGTGAGCGTATCCGCACCTTGCTCGTTTATTGAGATTGAATCTAGGTCGGTCAATTCAGCTGGCAAATTTGGGCGGCCAAGATCGTTTTGCGGCAGCAATATGTTGTCGCTAACATAATTTAATAGGCCCGCCAGTGTGCATGGTGGCGCTTGTCCAGTCACGCAAGGAAGTGGCCAGACTCGATAAATCGGTTGGCCAAAACGTAAGGCCTTGATCGTTTTTATACTGACATGTGAAGCCTATGTTAGATTCCTTAAGGAATTAGGCGCGTCGACCAACCAACTTCCAACTTTATTTAAAAGTGCATGTGGCACATTTAAAGCGATCTGATTGATCGATGGGAAAGAAAGGAACTGACAAGCAATCTTATGGGCGTGGCGAGGCCGGCCACGGGCGCGCATGTTAAGGCGGCGGGCGGCCAAGTGGCGTGCCGCGGCTCCTCTTGTTGTTGCTTCTATTTGTTGTAGCTCATCTTTTACTTCTTGTTTTCTTCCTTTGGTAGGATTTTGCTCCTATTAGTCCATGGCGGATTAATTTCCTAGCTTACCTAGATCTGGTCTCGACCAATAGGGTTCGAGATATTGCGCAAGGCGCAGAAAGCCTAATTTTTGCAAATTAATTATGTCTAAATTTGAATCTTGTGAGCTATCACAAAATTGATCAAATTTGAAAAATTATGTGTGCTAATAACACAAAATTCTTTTATTCTCAGAGAGCACTTAATGCATCTTCTGATTAAGTATTTTCATGCAGACCTTAATATTGATACTTCGGGAAATTCATGCTACTCAGCTGCGAGTAAACACTAATTGTCATGTCATACCGATATTAAGAGTTTAGCCGGGGAACATAGCATATGAAAATATACTAAATAAGCCATACATTAATGAATAATGCAGGCGAGAGATAAAATCTACAGAATATTTGGGGTTGTTGCTACACGCATCATTCTGGGTAAATTTTATAGACATATACTAAATTGCTCAATACATATGTAAGTAAGGAGGCCTGGGCACTCATCACTGTTAAATGGCTCAGCTTCTTTGGAGAATAACAGAGCATTAAATACAGGGTTTTACAATTTTAGCCCTGAACTAAAAACCACCATCAACAACATGTCCCAATTTTTCATGTCATCTTGAACGATATGTGCAACTTCGTATTTACGTCGTCCAGCACCAACATATATCTCTTACCAATTAACTTTTCTTGAAGATCACGCACCATTAGGTCAAGAGTTTGATCAGTGATGGAGTGCTGTAATTGATCCACTGCTTTCAATTGATCTGATCCGTCATATCAGTTTTAAAAACACCCATTACAAGATCCTTGAACTGTATAAAAAAAAAAGATGCAGAGTTTTTGGTTCCTTTGATTGGTATTAAACTAGTTCAAATGTTAAATTAAAAAAAGAAAAAGAAAGTATAACAACAGCAAGTAGTCGCCAATTAACAAGAACTCTCTTCTATAACTAGTAGCAAGAAGAGTTTAAGTGTTATGCGACCAACCTTTGATTAGGTCTAAAACACAGTTGGGAAAGCTAGGTAAAATAATAGTTTTTAGCTTTGAAGAAGAAGAAGCACCAAAACTGGGCGGAATAATATTTGTTAAATGTGTACATATCAGTTTCTTCTTATTCTTTTTCTTCTAAATTAATCATCCAAGCTCCAGTCACTTGGATAAATTGATATCGCTGGCCAAAATAGATTCTCTAAATTGGAGGGACTAAGGAGCAAAAAAAAATCTAAAATGTGGGGACATGAAAAAATATGAAAAATAATGCAGTAACATTTTTTTTCTTCTAAAAGTTTCCTCGGGAACTGCAAATATATACTCCCTCCGTCCCATATATATAGGCGGAATTTTGGTTTTTGTTTGTCCCACTAAATAGGCGGACTTTGCTTTCCAAGATGAATTTTTCCATATATACCCATATTTATTGTACATAGGTAATTGTGTTGGAGATAAGACGAAGGGTAAAACAAGAAAAAACATATAAAATTATGAATCCCATGCAATTTTCTTAATATAAGAGAATTGTCTCTCTCCGCCTATATATGTGGGACGGAGGGAGTATAATACAATATCCAACGGCTAGAAGGTGCACCCTCACGGAAGCTATCATGAAGGTAATTTCGTCGCAGCACGACTCATTGAACCAGTGGGTAATTGTAACGGTTTATCTTGTTTTAAACAGATTCAACCTGGTGAAGGTGTAATAACCGTCATTAACCCGGTTAGAGCTGATACACTTTCCCTCTTATATGAATATCCAATTCCAACCGGGAGATGGGAAGAGATGTCCGAAAATTTGTGTCATTGTTTTGGTTTTGATTCATCGACGCAGGAATATAAGGTTGTGATTGTGTATACTACTAGTTCCGGTGATGATCAGGAGTTTATATGCATGGTTTTTACATCGGGAACTAAGACACGGAGAAAGATAGTTACCCGTACTTCTGAAATAGAAATGCTAGACACCACGCCATATTTGATCGCTACTTGCTCGCGTACTTATGTGTCCAGTGTGAGTCAGCTATTGGGTGGGGCTAAGGAGAGAGAAAAATCTGACGCGATATTCCATCTTCTGTATCTCTATCTTTACTCTTTTCCCTTCCTACATTTTATACCAAGGAAAAAAACAAAATTATGGAGATTCAAGAAGTCCGTTTGAAAACTCAACAAAATCATTTACCTTTTTTTAACAGGAAATCCCTAAATTGTACTATATTGAAGACGGATTTAGAATCAGAGGAACTTACAATAGCTGGAAATCTCACCACCACCGGATTCTTCTCCTTCTCTTAGTCGAATGGTAACGGAAACTTGGGAGAGTATCCATAAATCTGCTACCCTTTGTGGCAGTGATTGTTTATGGAGGATAACTATTAGAAGCTCGGAAATATCAATGTTTACTTCTATCATTGATTCGGAGAATATGTGGACCGGTGTTGATGGACATGATGGTGGTGGTGATGGAGATGATGTTGACGACTAAAACACAAAGAATCTTGTAAAGAGCACACCATGGCATAAATTAAATCATCATCAAAATCTCCCAACAAACCATAAATCAATCCTTCTTCTTATAATTCTTCAATTTTACTAATTTTTCATCGTTCCCACAAACCCAACACCAAACTAAAATCACATTATATATTCATCATTTCCGTTTTCATCTTTTTCCCATTCTATTCAGTTCCATTCTTTATCTTCATCATCAGCAAGAACACCAAAATATTGTCTCTCTATTATGTATATCACTTGAATCTTCTTCTCTCTCTCCTCAGTAATTGAATCTTCTTCTCTTTCTGAGGAACCCATGTTTCGTTACTCTCTCTTTTAGAAACCCGTCATTAAAATGGCATATATCTGTATCCCAAAATACTAGATGTACGGTTCAGATTAATAGTTTTAGCTTGAATTTAGGTTTCCATATTTTATATGGGACTAATTTAACCTCTATAATTTAAAGATTTATTAACAAAAATATTCTTAATAAATATTTATGGCCGGCGGTTACGCCTTGGGTCCACTAGGAGAGTTATTAGGGATTTTTTTGTTAAGTACTAGGAGCGTTATTAGGAGGAAGACCAGATTAGGTAAAGCAAATTTAAACACGAGTATACCGTGCTTATCTCATGAACCTCCACCATTAATATTAATTAAAACTTAGTTTGTTCCTTTTTTCAATCAACGATTAATGAAATCAGTGATGATGAGGTGTAACCGGTTAAAACAGAGTAAGAGGTGGATTTGTTCTTATTTTTCTCTTGGCTTGAGTCATTGTTGTATTCATGATTGATCTCATTTTCTCGTTAACGCACACAGACGGGATAAACTTTGAACGATGTTCATAATGCTACGGGGATGATATTCATGTTCATGTTCATCTTTTCTTTTTGGTTTATTTTTTTCATCTGATTTTGATAATTTCTTATACATGATTTTTTTGTTTTTTAGTGTTTAGGGTTCACCCTAATTTTGAACATGATAATTGCACTTTTACGATTCATGGCAGAGTCTTATCGGTTATAATAATGTTGTTTTTCCAAACACAAATGTGAAAATTTCGATTATCACCTAGGAAAAACTAGACTTTCACACAACATAATCGATTAAAAAAGTGAAATTTGTAATTATCATTTTGTATGAAAATTGAAATTTGCGGCGATAATCAAAATTTTCAAAGCGCTAATCGTGAAAAGTTGAAATTTTCGTTGATAATTCCATTTTATGCAAAACATACTCGTGAAAATTGGTATTATCACTTAATTGTGAAAATTTGAATTTTCAAAAGAGTTATATAACAATTTTTTATTTTAACTTCAATTACGGTATTATGGTCAAATATTAGAATGAGTGATTTTAGGGACTGCCCGAGTTAATTTAGGGTGGTTATGAATTATAACTGCCAGAGTTAATTTAGGGGTCAGTATAAAAATCTGGATAATTACTAATATAAAATAATATAATTACTATAATAGAAGGTCAGTATAGTAAAACTAGTAGTCTAAAACTAATTTTGGGTTTCTAATATAGGGTATTTTAATGGTGGGTTCCTAATATAAAAAATTCCCAAATTGGGCTAGCCATATTTCCCCCCTTAAAAAGAATGACGTCCTCTTATTAATCCATTTTATCATGGCTAATTTGGGGCCTATCGCATTTATCTTGGACCTACTACTACATGACAGATTTTTTTATTAAGAGATGAAACTACTAATTTACCCTCTATCATATATTATTAATACTAATTTATCCCCATCAAATCCTAATCCTAAAACAAAAAACTAAAAACGAAAATCAAAATCATAAAACTAAAATCATAAAATTAAAAACCAAAATCAAATTCATTTCCATCTCCATCTCCACTTCAATTGATTCTTCTTCTTTTCTTCTCCCGTAAGACGAATCATTTTTGAGTTCCATAGTAGCAGATGAAATGAATCAAGTATTTTTCTAAGAACTTTTTTTTTTAATAAGAAAGAAATTTCATTCAATCAATTACTGAGTAATACAGAGTTTTCCTCTAGTGAGGGACTCTAACCAAGCTGGGACATTAGCATCCCATACCATAGACTGGACAATAGTACTAGCATTTTTTGCTAGTTCATGAGCTACACTATTTGTTTCTCTTGGAACATGAAAAACATACCACTTATTGAAAATTTTTCAAAGTTCATGAAAATCTCTAATTATTGAATTTGTTGTCCACTTTATTGAGCCTTGGATTCCATTCAAGGCACTGACTACATTAAGGCAATCTCCCTCCAGATGAAGATTTAAAATTTCATTCCTCTTTGCCTGCTTGATTGCTTCGTATGCAGCTAATGCCTTGGCCTGCTCCTCATCTTCATCTACCGATGGTATACTCCCTGCCCCATGAATCCCACCTGCATCATCAATAATTATTAGTCCAGTTCCCATTCTTTTAGTCAACTTATAAAACGAGGCATCAAAATTAATTTTAAAGTATCCGAATGAGGAGCAGTCCATGGTATCACATTCATGAGAAGAACTAGTCGGACTTTGTTTGAAATTAATCTTCTTCTATTCTCTTTCTAATCCACTATATCCCTCTTTATTCTTGTCACTAGATTATCTACCTGCACTTGCGCATTATCAAAAATAACGACACATCTCATCTTCCATATGTGCTGTGAGAGTATAACCCGCAGTAAGTATTATTTCATACATATTCCCATTAGCATAACCTGCAATTCCATTAGTTATCCAACTTACAGTCCAGTTATTCAAGGTAGACATGTTAAAATGTGACAAGAATAAGGGATTTATAGTAGTCCAAACAAGTTTAGAAACATTACGAGTGTAGCGGGTGATCCTCTGTTTGGGCACACTATCACATAAAGCACATTTAGAATCTATGCTACTAACAAACCTTGATAATTTATCCCTAAAAGAGTGACAACCCTGCAAACATTTCCACAAAAAATGTAATATTTTTGGTGGGAGATCTAACTTCCAAAAATGTTTCCAACCTTGAGTATTTAGGCCTTCATTAGTCACCTGATGGTTAAGATAGAAGTCTACAACTCTATAAGCACTCTTAACAGTGAATAAACCATTATTAGATGGTTTCCAAATCAGCCTGTCATCCTCTAAGAGGAATTCTGATTTTAATAATTTCTCTAACCGTTTCACTATCAAACAAAGCATTTAATAGTTATATATTCCATCCAGAAGTGTTAGGCATGATTAATTGGTCAACGGTACTTAAGCTAGAAGAAGAGAAATTACTTGGTAATAGATTATCAATAGTAGGAACCCATTTGTCCTTCCAAATTGAAATTTTAGAACCATTTCCTACCTCCCAACAGTAATTCTCTCGTATCAAATCTAAACCTCTACAAACTCCCCTCCATACCCAAGAGCCACCTTCACTAGTACAATGAAGAGGGTTATGATCAAGAAAATACTTATAGTGCATAATTTGAGCCCAAGGAGAGTCCGGCTCAGTAAGCATTCTCCAAGCTAACTTAGCAAGGAGTGCCTCATTTAAAACTACAGTCTTTATAATATTCATACCTCCCAGTTCTTTGGCTTGAGTTACAACGTCCCACTTCCTAAAATACAAACCTTTTTCATCCTGCTTTTTGTTCCACCAAAAGTTCCTTTGGATGCCATCCAACCTGTTTGTAAGTTTATTTGGCATAGGAAACACAGCAAGGTGATGAGAGGCAAGATTACAAAGAACAGATTGCACCATGATAGTTCTACAAGGTTGGTTAAGATTCTTACATTTCCAGCGTGCTAACCTCCCTTGAAAAGCACCCGGTAAGTGACTGAAAGTCTCCATTTTATTCTGATGTATCAACAAAGGCACACCCAAATACTTATCATTTAAAGCTAAAGTTTTAATATTTAGTATCTCAGTTATCCTATGTTTAACAATATTATCCATTTTTGGGATAAAAGCCATCCCAGATTTACCTAGATTAACAGACTGACCTGAGTACATACTAATATTCTTAATGATACTATCCAAAGCCTTTGCACCCTTAATAGTTGCCTTAGCAAATAAGAGACAGTCGTCAGCGAAGAACAAATGGGAAAAAAGAAAACAAGTTTTACTAGCTTTAACCCCTTGGATTGAGCTATCATTATCAGCAACAAAAAGTTTTCTAGATAAACACTCCATACAAATAATAAATAAATAAGGAGATAAGGGGTCTCCCTGTCTAAGACCCCTTGATGGATAGGAAACCTCGCCCGGAGCACCATTCAGTAGCACATAGGATGAAACAATAGATATATATTCATAAATCATGTTACACCAGTCATCATGAAAACCCAACTTCTTGAAAATGGAAATCAGGAAGTTCCACTCAATTCTGTCAAAAGCTTTCGACATATCTAACTTAATAGCCATAAAACCTTTCTTAGATTTAGTTTTCCTCATGGTATCAACTAACTCATGGGCAATAACTATATTATCAGTAATATTTCTATTTGAAAGAAAAGCTCCTTGGAATGGACTGATGAATTTATCCATAACCAATTTAAGTCTATTAGCTAGAAGTTTACTAATAATTTTGTAAGCTACATTACTAAGACTTATTGGTCTATAATCAGAGGCTTGTTTAGGTGCATCATTTTTAGGAATTAATATTATGAAACTATGATTTAACTATTTCAAAAGATGCTTAGAATGGAAGAAAGCCTGTACCATTTTGACTGTGTCCTCACCAACAACATCCCACATCTTTTGGTAGAATCCAGGTGGGTATCCATCTGGGCCCGGAGAGGTCCATGGCTGCATTTGAAAAACAGTGTTTCTAATCTCCTTAGAGATAGGAGTTCTAACAAGCATATTATTATCATCATATGTGATACAAGGCAGTAAGTCACAAAGAAAATCACCAGGAGGAGGAGGATTAGTAGTAGTGCTGATAGTAGAGAAGTTTCTTTTCAATTCAGTAGCAATACAAGACTTATCTGTTAACCAAACACCTACATCAGATTGTAAAGATTCTATCTGAGTTCTTTTCCTCAAAACTTTGACTTTATCATGCAGATATTTGGTGTTTCTATCATCAAAAGTAAGAACATTTTCCTTAGCCCTTTGTAAATAAAATTCATGCTTTACATCATACCAATAATTTAGTTTCTTTTCTAGTTCAACAATCCGAGTTCTATTGGTATCACTAGCATTAGATAAGGATTGTAATCGATCCTGAATGTCCCTAATGTTTGTCCGAAATTCCCAAACTTATGTAAATTCCAGTCTCTAAGCACAAATTTAACATTCTTAAGAGAACTGACCAACTTAAAAGCATGAGAACCATTAACATCCACATTCCAATGATTTTTAACTAATTTAACACTTTCCCTATCAAGAAGCTAACATTTATTAAACCTATAGGGTCTCATACATTGATTTGAGCCTTTATCACTTACCAAAAGAATAGGGCAGTGGTCACTTCCATAAAGTAAAAGATGGTAAACCACACTTAAGGGGAAGCTATTAAACCACCTTTCATTACCCAAAACTCTATCTAACCTCTCCATAACCAGATTGTTGCCAGCCCTTCTATTTGACCAAGGATAAGGATTTCCTATGTAAGGCACATCACCTAAATTCAGATTTTCTAAGTGATCCTTAACTCTATCAATCTCAATATGAGAAGGAACATTTCCTCCAAATTTTTCTTCTCTACTAGTGATGAAATTCATATCACCTATAACCACCCACGCATTGTGAAAACTACTTGCAAGACCATATAAGTAATCCCACTGTTTTCTAATCTCATCATCCTTAAGAGCACCATACATGAAAACTAAAAGAGTTTTATCACTCCTAGCATTAATAGTAGCATGGAAAACAATAAATTTTTTATTTGTATCAATAACATCTAACTGAATACCATCTTTCCAAAGCGAAAAAAGTACCACCAGAGAGACTCTTTGGATTAACATAACAATAGTTCATGACTCCTAAACTGTAGGTATATTTAAGCATTTTACAGTCCTTATTCTTAGTTTCAGACAAGAAAACCATATCTAGGTCATTGGCTTGTATCATGTCTTTTAAGTGATGCCTAGTATATTTATTCCCAAACCCATGGACATTCTAGGACAAAACTTTCATGTTCAAATTTTGTTTGTCAAGATAAAAAAACAAAATTAAAGCAGAGAAATCGCAACCCTATGTAATAAAAAAACCCTAATTTTGAAAAGAAATATACCCAATTAGAGAACAAATAGTGTAGAATAAAATTAGGGTTACAAAGATTGGGATTAGAAAGAACCTGATGTTGATTCGCAATTGGTCCAAGTTGAATATGTGTAGTCGTTTCCCCAACAGAGAGATCTGGGCTATCAATTGTTGTGGTTGCTATCTCACCTTCCTGCTGTTGGTTGAGTACCATTCCTTCCCCGTCTTTGCTACCATGACCTCCATTAGATTCTGAATCATCTATCATATTCTCATCTTCTTCAAACACATGATTAATCCTTGCACTCATATTTCCATCAATTACCCCATTATCGTTAGTTGTAGAGGAGTCCTCTCTGGCTCTCTTAGACTTTCTGGATTCATTTTCCTCTATCTCAACATTCTGACTCATATCTTCGGTGTTATCTATTGCCAGCACATCATTATTGATGACGGCACCCTCGTCCAAGATATAGGCTGCCAAGAATTTCTTCCCTTCCTCAGTCTGACTCAAATTGCATATTCTGCATCAGTCATTGCTTCTACTTTTAATTCTTGGTCCAGTCTTTCACATTTCGAATCATCATGATCGATCACATAACACTTCTTACATATGTTACAGGGCTGCATATCAAAGTGATATATAACCAAAACTCTCTGTCTAGCTGCAGTATCAAGCCATCCCCCCACATACACGGTGCTTGTAACATGGCCTCTAGGCTGCCTTTTCTTCCCTTCTGGTGTAGGCACCTTTTTCCCAATATCCTTACAGATGTCCACCAACAACTTTTTAGTCAGCAATACTTGCCCCAAGTTTCTTAACTTAACACACCATACTTGGCTTAAGAATATATGATCCTTAATACCAATATTAGGATTATACTTTTGAAGCACCATAAGGTATCCCAAAACATCCCAAGGTGCCTTACTTAGAATCTTCTTCCTTACATCTTCCGATTTGAACTTGAAATCAAACATATTTTTTTCCTTTCGATATTATTTCAAATCTTTTATAGAAGCTCCAGAGGTTATTGATTTCATCCTTAATATCTTCATGATCCAATGGCTCTTTGCATATTATCTTCCCCATAAGGCTACATGACCAATCCTCAGCTGCATCTTTCACTACTTGTGCTGTTGCAATAGATCTTCTTATGGGTTTGAAGGAGATAGCACTAATGGATGCAAAACTCATTTTTGCTGAAAGATGAGTAAGTTGATTATTTCCTTGCTCAGCCATACTACTATCACACAGGAAATTCTGACAAATTAGTTTGCAATAGGGTTTGACTGATATAAGGTGTTGGTTATATACTGGGTATCTTATAGGGTTATAAAAGTGAGGAATATATTCTGAATCAAGAAGTTTCCAATAATACGATATATCTATATTATTCTACTGATTTTCCGTAGTTTCCAAACTGGTAAAGTTTTGTAATTTGAAAAAGAGGGAAATTTTCCAAGATTCTGAGCTGTAATTACGGAGATTCAAACCCACCCCTTTATGACTATTGACCCACCGATTCTGACTAAGGATCTGGACTCGCTTCATGAAGAACACAAAATTCATGATGATCAACAATGGCGATACTGACGGTTAAAGAATAGTACCAATATCAAACGACTTTTGATACACAGCGAAAAGGAGAGAGCAAATATCAACACTCTTTCTTGCTCAAGCAAACACTCTTTGTAACACTCTCAGATCAAAAATAGGACAGGGAAACAATCACGACTTGATAATCACTACTGATGACTACACATATGGATCAACCTGGACACCTGTAAAATTAGAACGACATTTCTAATTAGTCAACAAGGAGGAAATAAAAAAATATTGTAAAGCCAGTTAATAAACAAGAAATATGTTTTTAAACATATATGCAGACCATGAACACGAAAAAATTAGTGCTTCTACCTTCTACAAGCTTATTAAAACACTACTATAAAACAAACATATGCAATCAAAAAATGAAAAGAAACAAACGATCTAAGAACCCAATCCCCTAAATTAGGTTTTAGCAACATGCAACCATTCAAAATTCATTTTTTTTTGTTGAAATCGAAGTGTTCTTGGTTCATTAGAATCGGTTAATGTCAATGTACTTGTGAACCGATTTCATTTAGAAATGAATTTTGTTCATGCCCACAAAGACCGATTGTACTTAATGTGTATCCTGGTTGGAGAAAATTGAACCAGAATCGGTCTACGTTAATCTCCACATAGACCGATCCCGGTAAATAAGAGATGATTGTTTTTTTCTGTATTTTTTTGTTGTTAGAATCAGATTACATGTATGTCCACATAACCCGATTGTACAACCTTTGATTTCTTAACTGATATACCCACAATCAGATTATTTAAGAGTCCACATAAACCGATTGTTGTTAATGTTCCCCAAAATCGGTACATATGGTACACCTACATAAACCAATTCCTTATTAACCATGTTTGGAATTTTTGCACAAATCTTGAAATTTTATATTTATATTATAGAGCATGAAATTATGAATTGAACGCAAAAAGAATGCGGTCATTCCGACATCGACGAAGAAGTTATGAGCAAAACAGTCGAAGAAATGCACAGACTAACAATCGGTTTATGTGGGCATTAACATAAACCGATTCTGGCGAAAAAAAATCACAAAAAAACTCTTGAATTTTACAATTGGTTTATGTTTTAAGTATTATAAACCGATTCTTACAATCGGTTTATGTGAGTATAAACATCCACCGATTCTGGACAAGTTTTTTCAAAATAAAAATAAATAATAATCATGTTTTGATGAAAAATCAAGATTAGTTAATTTCTAATTTAATTTGATTAAACATCAACTAATTATCCGATTAACACTAATGAATCATGATTAAATTAGACATTATGTAAAATAATTCTGATGACCCCATGTTTTATAGGGTAATCAGAATAATCAACCCAAAATTTTAAGTCAAAACTCAACGTTTATGAACAATGCAAATAACCATTTAAAAATGAGCAGTTCAGATTTCGATTGATCCGGACATTTGGAATCCTGTAAATGAAGACATGGTTTCTATGGACCCATTGAATTCATTCAGCAGAGGAAGCTTGTACAGATCGTATCATAATATCTAGTGTAATAAGTTTGTAACATAATATCTAGTCGAAAAGTGGATTCCCGCCATGTTAGAATATTTGTACCAATTAGGTGTCTTCACCAGAATTGTTGCTTCACAGATAGTCTATTATTAGGTTACACAAATAGCTTTATGGGTATTAATATAAAAAATTGGTCAATTGTTTTTTAGTTTCCAATTGTATAATGTATATGTTGTCTTTTATTTATTTATTATTCATTAAATCATTACATAAATAAATTGGAAGCATAAAATTAATTTTTGGGAACTCGAGATGATATATAGCAGATTATCTCAGGCAGGCACAATGCATGTTTGTCGTGATAGCGAAGAAAGATAAAAGTAATGGCGTCCTCTTATCAATCCATTTTTAGCCTGTATATCCTTAAAAAATGAAAATAAAAAAGAAAACACTGCAGGAATAAAAATGAAAACACTGCAGGAATAAAAATCAACTTTTGAATTGTCGTACGCTCGCATGAACATAGTCCTAAAAATTTCTCAAGGCATATTTAGTTTTCCAGTCAAATTGCTAATATCAGACATTTTTAGGACCGTGTTGGGTTAGCTTAACGAGATCCAAAAATAAAATCACGCTTGTTGTTGTTATCAATGGTGTCTGATACGTTTTATTTTGTTATTTTTGGTGTATTTAGTTCCATGCGAGTTTTCTAGTCTTGATTCTTTGACTAGTCACCGTTTAATATTGGAAGGAAAATGGCCAATGAAATCTTCAGGTTCATTTAGAATGCATTAAATGATGTATCGGTGTGCTTTCTACAGTATTTATAGAAGTTGAGAGAGTGACAACACAAACAAGACTTGACTTGTTTTATTACCTACTAGTCATGACTCTTTGACTGGTCACTGTTTTGAATTAGGAAGAAAATAGCAATGAAATGAAATCTTCAAAATGCGTTAAATTAAAAGGGCATTGTCACATAGATATTAGGAACTTTATCCTCTGCGAATCGGGCGACGACTCGGCGACAAAATCGGGCGACGACTCGTTCATTAAATTCGTGGATTTTTCGGTTTCTAATCGGTTTCCAGTATTACTTCAGGTGATTTTCCATTAATATCAGATGATTGGTGTTGATTTTAAACTCTATTACTACTTTTATTATGTCTGAACAAGAAAATAGTGGAACTGGTTTTCGATCTGCTTCAAAAACTTTGAGTTATGATTTTGCTTCTTTATCGATGACTTCTGAGGATCCTCCACCCATGTTTATACCTGATGAGGTTATTGAAGACAGTTTAAATGAATGGAAATTTAGCTTGATTGGGAGACTTGATTTTGTTAAACTTAAGATGAATACTACAGCTACCTTGTTAAAACAACAATGGCCTATTAAGGGTTCTCTACTGTAGTTGCAGGAAATCCCACACTACACCCCTCACTAGAATTTACTCAACTAATCCATTTGAAGATGAATAACTATAGATTTTATTGATTATTTTCTAATAATGTTTTACAAAAGAAGATAGAACAGAGCTAAGAAATTACAATCACTCTCAATTTTCTCTCTCCTAATGACTTGCTTAACAATTCAAAAGAACCCCCTTACAACAGATCGACTCAACCCTTTATATAGGGTAGTACACGATGGATGATGACTAAAGTTTGTCCTTTATTTTGGAACAACTCACGAAGGGTCGCAAGTGTACATATACAAATTCTCGCGACACTCCTAAATCTCGCTAAGTCTTCACATTCTTCTCATGTTCTGGCTGTCGTCATTCATTGCGTCATTTATTTTACTTCTCTGTAACTCCCTCGCGATATCGTTATTTATTAATCTCGCGAAGTATTGATGTCGCGATATTCTGATCATACATCTTGCCTCTTCTCATGTCTTTTCTGCGAAGAAGAAAATATCATGAGAACCAATATTTTAAAATGCCGCAATTGCTCATATTTATCTCGCAATTGTTCACTTTTATCCGTTTTATTCATGTACGAAATTTATCACACGTGTTTCTTCTTCCACTCTTTTCTTGACACGTCTCTTTCAACCGTTTATTCTTGACCATTCACGTCCCATCTTGCATTAAATGCATTTGTTTTCTCGAGGATTCCCTCTCTATATATAGTTTTCTTACCCTTCTCTTCTTCTCTTTTATTTTCCCTCTGCAACTTTCCTTCAATTTTCTTCCTCCGCAATTTGCGCTTCCTCTTCAGTAACCCTTCCTTTTTTCTTTCTCTCAATCTTCAATTCTCTATTCATTCCCATACTCTAATAATGGCTTCACTAGGTCGTACATATAAACCCCTTTTTGAGGAAACTCAAAAGAAATTTCAAGAGAAAGGTTTCATCTTATCGACCATTCCTGATCAAGAGTCTTCATCTATACTTTCTGCAAAATTATTTTCTGATCATCAATGTAATGATCAGAAGATCATAGTCTCGCTAGGTCAAATCCTCGCAGCCTTCCCATACCTCTATACAATCCCGAGATGCCATTATTCTATGAAATTCTTGCTCATGAGAAATTCTCGCGAGGCTGCTATTTATCAATTGAGTGGCGATCGCATCCGTCTAATGGTTGAATTCGCCAATCGTTAATTACTGTAAAGGATCTTTATATCCCGATGATGTCAAAGATCCTAGATTCGCAAATTTACAAATAGTCGCCGAGAAGTATACCGTAGAAAACTTCTTTGCGAATTATGCGAAAGAATAAATATGAGAAATGATAAATCTCATTTGGGGTGCTCGATTCAAGAGAAAAGATAACATTGATCTTTGATAAGTTTGCTCATGCAAGACATTGATCGGCACTCGGGCAAAAATAATGTTCCTCGGACTCCAAAGATGAGAAGTGGTGGGTTGTTCCTTTATTTCTGAGTGGACCCTATATCGCAGGTTCACATGTACTCCCTGCGAATCTCGCAGACTATCATCCTTGGGAATTTAAATGGCCCGAAAAGGCAAAAGAGGTATACTTCCTATTTCGGATTTGCTTTTGCGATATTTTTTTTCCTTTTATATTTACTAGATTTACAAAATCTTCAGATTACCAAATTGAAAAAGAGTTATAGTAGACGTCCAAAGCCGAGTACTCTGGCGATACTCCGATCGATCACGGATGAAGTAAGAAATACTTTCTCTTGTTATTTTTAACAATATTGTTGCCTCTGTTTTCTTATGTTCATTCGTGTGCGAAGGTTATTGAAGAAATAGACATTCCGAAGCTGCGAAGGTTAATGGCAAGGATAAAATCACTCTTCGCAAGGATAAATCTTCCGCTCCATTTTCTAAAAACGGAAAACCCATCCCTCTTCTCATTCTAGTTCTCAAACCAGCGAGAGCTACGATGAGGATGAAAATGAGGTTGGTACTTCCTCCTCTGCGAAAGAGAATCACTCGACTACTTCGCTTATGGCGCAATTGTCTAGTGTTTTCTCCGATTCCATGCAAGGATTGGGAGATGATCATTTATTCGCTACTTGCGAAGCTCTCGCTAAAATTTGCGATGCCCCTCGTAAGAGGATAATGAATCTTTTCATGAGTTTCCGAACATTGACTTCCGTTTCTTAAATGCTCTCAATGCTTTGGTATGTTCATATTCCTTTGCTTCTCTCGTAACTTCGATTATAAGCTTTAACTTAACAATTTCTTTACTTTCCTTTATAGTCCTGGGAGAGCTTCCTTTGTTGTTACCTCGGATCTCGAGAAAAGACGCGACAACCTTGAAAAGAAAAATCTCCAACTAAAAGAGAAGATCCAAGAACTAGAAACTGAAGTTGCGACATCTCGCAAGAAAGATGAAAAAATTCAACAGTTGGAAGTTGAATCCACTTCTCAGAAGAATAAAATATCTACTCTTCAAAGTGCAAATCAGCAACTTTATGGTACAAAATTTTTGCTCTTCAAATCGTCTTTACTTTGTCATCTCGCTTTTCTTTGCTCGCTTTATTATTTTCGTGCACATATATAATCTCTCCGAAGAAGCCATTCTTCTCCATTCATTTCCGAGCCTATGGACAATGATGTTCTTCTCACTCATCTCAACGAATCTTTTAGCAGTTCGTCAAACAAAATTGATTCCCTTCCGTTAAATGAAATTCAAGCCAAATATCGTCTCTTAGAGATTGAGCATAGATCTAGTTTAGGTTTAGCCAACCGATTTAAACAAATGTATCTTGATTCCCATAAGAAAACCAAAACTTTAAGGAAGAAAATTAGTGGTCTCATAGATGACAAAGACCGCATTGCTAATAAAGGTGCACAGGCATTAGCAAAATTTCAAAAATCTCTTATCGAAGTACAAATTGAACGAGACGAATCTCTTCGTCAAAATGCCATACTTAATGAGCGAGAAGATCAAATTCGCTCGCTTCTCGTTATAAATAATGATGATGAATTCGCTTGGGCTGCGAAGGTTCTAGATAATGCCAGGAATAACTTAGGTGTTGATGTTAGTCTTCATGCCGAGCATACTTCCTTGGTTAAAGATATGATATCTGACAGAGAAGGTTGTTTATTATACTTTACTGCTCCTTATTTCTGTAATATTGTTATTGTGTTGTTAATTCATTGTCATATGTTTTGCAGAATCCGAGAAGAGATTTCAAACAAGGATTGCAGAACTTGAGTCTGAAAAAAGGCAACTCGCAGAAGGCCTTTCTCTTCGCAACAACAAGTATTCTAAGTTGAAGAAACAACTGCAAGCTACAGTGGCGAATTTCAACAATGATGTTGTTCGTTTTCGCAATCAAACTATTGAAATAGTTTGCAATGATCACCGCGTTCCTCTTAGTTCATATCCTTGTCTTCGCGATGATATTCCTGAAGATATGCCTTTCTCGGATGTCTCTGATAGTGAAGCTAGCGAAGAAGAAGAATCTGGCGAAAAGAATGATGGAATTGAAGAATCTGACCAAGAAGAAGAATCCTCAAAGAAATAACTTCTTTTTCTTCTTTCGCTTCTTGTAATATACGTATATATACCCTTTTAATCTTCTATTTCTATAACCCCTCATTGTAAATTTCTTGAATTGCTAAATATGAATTCAATCTTTGTTTTCTTTATTTGCGCATATTAATCAAGCAATTCTTCTTTATAATTCAATCGACAAAATTATTATGAATACATAAATCCATCATGTGGAAATGAATAACAAGATTTTATCCTATTCATTCCCATACTTGCCTCTGTTATTTATTTTCAAATGAGAGATTTGATCAATTATCTATGAGTAATGAAATCTCCGAATTTTGACCTTATTGTTGGTAACTTTCTGAAGAAATATATTCGTTTTCGCAAGCTTATTTGCTTCCTCAATTTTTGTATGGCTATATCTTTATTTATGTTGAAGTTCATCATTGCGACAAGATCGCAGGACGTCTTCACAAATGAAGAAATCTATTGATCTTGCCTTATCATTTCTTGTGTGGTCTTATTTTGCCTTCCTAATTAAAGGTCTTATTTCGCCACCCCTCGTTGCGACAAAATCGCAGGACGTATTTACATTTTCATGTAATGACCCATTGACCTTGTCTTATCATTTCTTAAGTATTTTTGCCTATGCAGGATAGTTTATTTGCGTCAATATGACGAGGCTTAAATACTCTTGCGAATGTAAAATCCCATGACATTGCCGTCTTCACGACGAAATCGGGAGGACATTTTTATATTTTCATGCAAAAACCCATTGATCTCGTCTTATCCTTGCGTTAGTATTATTGCTCTACAGGATCATCGCACAAATATGACAAGCCTAAATTTCCTTGCGAAAATAAAGCATCATGACATTTGCGTCTTTTGACACTTATCGGCTCCCTAATGGAGGGTGCCGCCTTATCTTCTCCCCGGTTGCCCCTTCAAGGAGGCGTACATCGGCCATACAAGACTAGCTCCTCCCATCCGGTCTTAACAACAACTGAGTTGTTTTCGCAGCCTCTTATCCCTTATACCTATATGGTTTATGGTTACGAGACGCACCCTAAGTGGAGTTTTCTTCGGCCGAGTGCAAGATATACCAAGACTTTCCAAGAATGGCCGAGACACTTCAAATGCCCTGGCACTCTTGGCTCAACCGTGTACCCAGGCGCCTTGAGCATACATCGACTCCTTGGAAGAGACCCTCGGGCATCCAACCAGGGTATAACCTTATATATATATAGTTGGAAATCCAAGGTATCTCTCTAGGATAGCTTTCATGGGCCCCAAATCTCCATGACTCGGAGTTCCGGGAGCGGTGTAACCTTTTCACCGAGCCATGTCAAGAGATACCCCTTATATGACGCACTTTAGGTCTTACATTTGCCTCTTGCGAAATATCATTCACGAACTAGGGTGTACGCCATACAAGGTTCGTCCCATTCACTCACTCTTTCATTTTTGTTAATTCATTCAATCATTCATTTTGTTTATAAGCTATCACTCAATCTCACATTGTTTAATCATTTTTGTTTTTCAATTCTTCAATCAAATTGTCATACATTCTTGATGGCGAGATCCTTGCATATTTCTTCTTCAATTATTTTTTCTTCCTCTTACCCTTAACAAGCTTTTGTTATTATTTTTTTATGATTATTCACTTCTTACACTTTTTGCTCCTGCTGCTCTCTGCCTCTGCACCATTCAAATCTCTTAATGATCCCTTTCCATCATAATTTTCAACTGTTTTCATGCACTTGTTTCGCAATGTATCTTCTCCTCTTACATCAATGGCATCCACCATCAATCTTTCTCTTCTTTGTTCATCTTTTGCATGTTGCTTCCAACCCTTTCTTTTCGCAGCTCTCTCTTCGCAACTCTCCACGTCGATCTCATAGCATTTTTGTCCTTCCGTCCAATCTCCCTTTATAATTCCGACACCGTTAGGATGAGGAAATTTTGTGCATTGATGATAAGTCGACGCTACTCCTCAATTTCGTGCAACCATGGCCTTCCGATCAATGCATTATAAGGGGACTCCACATCGACTACACGAACAAAATCCCCGTTGATAATCCTTGCAAGGGTATTCTCATATGAACTTCTCCTTTAGGCTTATTCATTTGTTCCATTGAAACCATATATCTTATACGTCGAAGGTATCAATTCTTCATCCTTCCCCCCCATAGTCTTGTAAGTATGGTAGAAAAAGAATATTTACCGAGCTCCCGTATCAATTAAGATTCTATTGATCGCCTGACAATTCTACGACCGTCGTTTTTCGCCATCTACGGGTTTTGGATTAATTTCCAATTTTATAACCAATGGGTTGTCATGCGTCTCTCGCCTTGGGGAATCTCTTCTGCGGTGAAAGAAATAATCTGCATTTGCCATTCTTTTAACTGCGATGTCTTCGCAATATTCATCACTTCTTTATTATTAGCATCCCTCGCGAAAACCCTCACGAGAACATTATCATGAAAATCTTCAATTGTTCGGTAAGAGTGTACAATGGAGTTGCAAAACAAATTTTTAGCTTTCGATCCAACTTCTATTACGAATGTTTCTTTCCCCTTTGCTTGAATTTGTTTCGTGCATTTCGGTGGTGGTGGTAATGGCTGAACCTTCTCTTCACTTTTTAGAAAATGACAAAGCTTTCCTTGGTCAATCATTCGAGGATGATTCTTTTTATATTTCTCGGAGTCATTTGTTAAGTGTCCATGAAAGCGGTGGTAAGAACGAGAACTCATGACTTCTATCACTTGGTGGTGGCTCATTCCCCATGTTCCATGGCGCAGTACGTTTTCCATCAAGAGTATAGCTTCCCATATTTTTTCAACACTAGTATTTAATGGTGGCATTTTGATTTCTTCCCATACTACTTTCGGACGTCGTTTGCCCTCCATGATAGTTCTGCCTTTGACTTACATAAGTTTCTTGCGGATGATCAAGTCTTTGAATTTTGTTATTGCCGCCACGGTTGTAGTAGTTCCTTTCTCTCTCAAATTCTTCTTGATCACGGCTTCCCATGGCTACTATCTTTGGTTGTCCATCATCTATTATCCTTTCTTGTTGACCTTGCGAAGTGCTCGCCACCGTGTTTATCAGTTTGGGTAATAAACTTGCATTCGCAGCGTTTGAATTTGTATTCGCAACTGGGTATGATTTCATCTCGTTTTGCCTTTCCTCTAAAGCAATATATTCCTCCTGAAATTCTCGCAACTCAGTCATTGTAATTGTATTCTTAACTCTAAAGATTTGAATATATAACAAATTGGTTGTGAACATAGCGTTTATGAATGATAAAATAAGATATCTTTCATCCACTCGTCCAGCCATCTCGCTACACATCGTCTTCCATCTCATAGTTAAGTGTCTTAAACTTTCGCCAACTCTCAGCCCAAATACATCTTCAATTCCTGGTCGCGAGGAGTTGTTACTTATATATGCCCCTAAGAATATAGCTTGTAAATGGTTGAATGACGTGATTGTGTTTCTTGGTAAACCCTCAAACCATTTCAAGTGCTTCTCTGTTAAACTTGATGCAAAATATTTGCATAATATGGCATCATGATTTTCCCATTGCAACATACATCTTACATACGCTTTGATATGTTGTATTGCACAAGTTGTTCCATCAAAATGCTGGTTAATGCGGGTAAATTGCACTTTGGAGGTATTCCTCCCAATTGCACCTCTAGTGTAAAGGGGGTCTTGAAGCTTCTTCGATGGCCTCATCCAATTGTATTCTTCCTCCTCCTCTTCTATTGTTCAACATTCCTCTCATCTCTCGCCAACTCTCTTAAGATTTGTTCATTTACATCGTGGTTCGAATTTATTGGTCTTTTTAGCTCGCCTCTCTCCTTCTCGTTCATGTCTATCTTGATTTTCTTGTTCAGCATTTTCTTCTCTTCTTTCTCTGCGACTTTCTCCTCCATCTCGTTCACGAATTTGCACACCATTGTATCTATCATTTTCTCTTCTTGGTTGTCTATCAGCTCTCCTTTGCATTCTTTCATATTCTTCATTAATATTTCCATTGTTGCGATTTTGCTCGCGCCTTCTTTCTCGATTGTCATGATTTTTCTGCCGAATTGCTTCCTCCAATTCCCGTTCTTCCATTTCTACTCTTAACCTTTCCCTTTCGCAAGCTAGACGCGCTTGTTCAACATAATGCTTTTCGATGTCATCTTCAATCTCCTTTTGTTTCCTCTGTGTTTCTCTCCCATGCAATATTCTTCTTCCTTCTTCCTGATTTTCTTCATCAATTAAACCATCCTGCTGCCTATTTCCTTGATTTCCCTTATTTTGGACATTCTGTAAAATCTCAGGACGTGGAATACACACTATTTCCCTTCTTTCGCAATATCCTTCACCGAGATTGGCCCTCTTTCTAGATTTTCTTCATTAACATTTTCTACAGGTAATATTCTCCTCATATCATCTCTAACCGATCCTGATCTTGATCTGGTATTACTTCTCGACCTCCTATTCTGTAACCTCATATTTTCCATTCTTAACTCATGGTTTTGCCTTGTTAAATTTGCGCGTTCTTCCGCTTCTAATCGCCTTTCTTCATGTATTGTTTGTCTCAACGTTTCTAATGCTGCGATTTCTTCATTTCTATGAATTGTTTCTCCCATCTCTTCTTGATTTCTTTCCTCTTGTCCATTATTTATCAATTGTTGCACTTCCTCTCTTTCTTCCTCAGAATTTGATCTCCATGTATGCACACTCACCCTATCATAATCTATTACTCTATTCGGTGCTGGTTGAATTGGTGGTTGAATTTGACCTTCTTCTCTATCTCTTGCGTTTATTCTTGATGGTTCACCTACTTCATTTCTCCTTTCTCCAGCTAATCTCCCGCTTCTCCTTACAATTGTTGGTTGTTCTGATGCATTCCTTCTTCTAGCCATTTCTCAATTTTAGTAATTTGTTGAAAATTATTCGAAATTTCTTTCTTGTTACTCCTGATTCTTTCAATTCCCTGTTTCTAGCGCATATGTAGTTGCAGGAAATCCCAAACTACACCCCTCACTAGAATTTACTCAACTAATCCATTTGAAGATGAATAACTATAGATTTTATTGATTATTTTCTAATAATGTTTTACAAAAGAAGATAGAACAGAGCTAAGAAACTACAATCACTCTCAATTTTCTCTCTCCTAATGACTTGCTTAACAATTCAAAAAGAACCCCCTTACAACAGACTGACTCAACCCTTTATATAGGGTAGTACACAGTGGATGACAGCTAAGCTGTCCTTTATTTTCGGGAACAACTCGCGAAGTGTCGCAAGTGTACATATACAAATTCTCGCGACACTCCTAAATCTCTCTAAGTCTTCACATTCTTCTCATGTTCTGGCTGTCGTCATTCATTGCGTCATTTATTTTACTTCTATGTAACTCCCTCGCGATATCGTTATTTATTAATCTCGCGAAGTATTGATGTCGCGATATTTTGATCCTACATCTACAATTTATCCCTTTAGGAAAAGGTTTTTTTTATCATCAAATTAGATAATAAAGAGGATAGGAAACTTATATGGCAGGGTTTATGGATGGTGGAAGAAAAAACTCTAAAACTTCGTCCATGGGAACCTAATTTCAACCCTGAAACACAGAAAACTTCTCTAGCTTATATTTGGGTCACTTTTCCTGGTTTAAGTATTGAGTACTGGAAAGAAAGTATTCTTCTACAGATGGGAAACAAATTGGGGAGAGCAATTAAAGTTGATGAAGTCACTCTAAAACGAGAAATTGGATATTATGCAAGTGTTTTAATTGAAGTGGATTTTGAAAAATATATTCCAAGCAAAGTGGTTGTAGAATACAAGTATGGGAAATTTGAACAAGCTGTTTAAATACTGAAGAAGCCTAAGTTCTGTAATCATTATTCTATAGTGGGACATCTAACTGCTGAATGCAGAATCAAAAGAAGTGAAAATTCGGAAAAACAAAATGAAGTTGTGAAGGAAAGCCAAAAAAGCAATGGAAAAAAAAATGTTCAAGTTCCTTCTGGTTTTGATATAGGTGGTATCCAATCTGAGGAAGAAGGAGAGCATATAATTGATCAAATAAATGACCATCTCTTAAGTGATAATGAAGAAATTTATGCAATAATCCCTCATATTCAAGGTGAGGCATCTTCAGGAAGATTTCATATTTTGCAAAACCAATCTGAAGAATTCAGGGGATCTATTAATTCACATGAAGAATTCCCTACTCTTTCAGTGGATAAAATAATTACAATGGTTTCAAGTGCTCCCCAATACAAAATGTGGTAAACATTCAACCTCCTATTGGAACCCCAGTAATGCAACTTCATACTGCTTCTACAAATGTTAATTCAAAGGAAGGTGAAGGATGTGCTCATGTGAAACATACAGATTCTGCTTCAATCCAATCTAATGCAGCAAGTACTTCTGGTACTAAGAATGGAGATGATTTTATTCAAGTTAGAGCTAAAGTTGGGAAAAAGCCAAATGTGACTACAACGAATCAAGCTGGCAACTTAAATGCAAATTTTAGAAAAAAATGGTCAAGGTAAGAGAAGTACCTCATCTTCTCACCCCCTACTAAATGAAAGTTCTATATTGGAACTTAAGGGGCCTGAGGAGAGCAAAGGCCAAAGACAAATTAAGAGAAATAGCCAAATTTTTTTGTCCTTCTTTAGTTATTTTAGCTGAGCCAAAAGTATGGGCTTCTTCAGATTTCATTAAAAAACTCAGACTTCAAGGTATGCATTATCATCTTATTCATAATTCTTGTGATGGCAACAAAGGAAATATATGGATTCTATGGAGATCCTCAATAAACACTCCAAAGATTCTTTCAAGTACTAAACAAGCAATAACAGTGGAAGTGGGTGAGGCTGTAATTACTGGTGTTCATGCTGCTAATCTCACTATAAATAGAAGAGAATTATGGCAAGAAATGGAGATTGTAAGTTCTATAAATAAGCCATGGCTTGTCATAGGAGATTTCAATACTATAACAAGTGTTGATGAAAAGAAGGGAGGACTCAATCCTCTGAAAATATCCATGAGAGAATTTAATGATTGTTTGAATAATTGTGGACTAATTCAAGCTCCTAAAACTGGATTGGAGTTCTCTTGGTGCAATAACAGAGCAGGAAAAAAGAGAATTCTTTGTAATTTAGATAGAGCAGTCTTTAATGACAAATGGTTGGATTTATATCCCAGCTGGAGTTACAAAGTTGGTATTAGAAACATATCAGATCATGGAGTCCTTTATGGTGCAAATCTTTGAGATCCCTAAGCCTAAGAATACTCCTTTTAGAGCTCTTAAGGTTTGGAAATCTCATCCTGACTTCTTCAAACTAATTCAAGCTTCTTGGTCTACAATGATTAGAGGTAATCCAATCTTTATCTTTCTAAGTAAATTAAAAATATTAAAGAAAGAGATTCAAGTTTGGAATTGGAACATATTTGGGGATGTTTCCAAAAACTGAAGCAAGTCGAGGAAAATGTCTCGCAAGCTACTTTGTTATCGACAAAAATCTTAAAATAATGTTCTATTTGAATAATTTAGTTACAGTTAGAGGTAAGCAAGATGTTCTTATTGAACAACAAAAAGCAATAAATCAAAAGAAGTCAAGAGTAAAGTGGCTAAAAGATGGGGCATCAAACTACAATTTTTTTCATGTTAATATGAAGCTGAGACAATCTAAAAATGCAATTGTTGAATTAGAAGATGAAAATGGGAATATAGTGGCTGATCAAATGAATATTGCAGACTTACTTATAATCACTTTGAAGAGAAGTTCAAATTCTAAGAAGTAAGATATACTCAAGATTTTTTTCAAGATATTCCTCAGCTGGTTAGTGAAGAAGAAAATGTTTTCTTAGATCTTGTTCCTTCGATGAAGAGGTGAAAAGAGCGAGTTTTGAGCTTGATCCAGATAGTGCCCCTGGACCAAATGGTTTTGCAGGGTGGTTTTACAGATATGCTTGGGAAATAATAGGGGATGATTTAACAAAAGCCATTCAATATTGCTGGAGAGGTGAATTCATTCCTCAAGGTTTCAATGCAAACTTTTTATTACTTCTTCCAAAGGTTAAGAATGCAAAAAAAGCTATTCAATTTAGACCAATTGGTTTAATGAACTTCAGCTTTAAAGTGATTACAAAGATTATATCCTCAAAATTTGGAAAATTAATTCAAAGAATTGTATCTCCTCAACAAGGTGCATTCATAAAAGGGAGAAACATACAAGAACAAATTGTGATGGCCTATGAATTGGTGAATGAACTTGAGATTAAAAGAAGAGGTGGAAATTTGGGAATGAAACTGGACATTTCTCAAGCATATGATTCACTCAGTTGGGAGTTCTTATTTCAGGTAATGAGGAAGTTTGGCTTTTCAGAAAAAGGTATAAATTGACTTCATATTTTACTGAAATATGCAAGAATATCAATCTTGCTGAATGGTGGCCCAATGGGATATTTTCATGTTGGGAGTGGTCTCAGACAAGGAGACCCATTATCTCCCCTTCTTTTTGTTATAGATGAAGACCTATTGAGCAGAGCAATTTCAAGAATGGTTCAGACAAGACATCTACTACTTATGATTTCCAGAAATGGAGTGCAACCTTCACATATCTTCTTTGCTGATGACATATTTTTGTTCTGCAGTGGAGATAAGAGAAATGTTAAAAAGCTAGCAACACTGCTCAAGGACTACCAAGATGCTTCAGGTCAAATTTTCAATCTTGCAAAAAGTAAGTGTTTCATTGGTGGTACTAGTGAAATGAGAAAACATCGAATTGATAATGAATGTAGAATACCACTTGCTACTTTTCCAGACAAGTACTTAGGTGTAATTCTAACACCAGGAAGAATCAAATCTCAACATGTTTGGAATTGTGTAGAACGGATTCAAGCTAGTTTAGCTGGTTGGATGGGTAAGTTATTATCTTTTCAAGAAAGACTGATATTAGTCAAGCATGTTCTCTGTAGCATTCCCATTTACTGTATGTCAGTATATAAATAGCCACAAAGAGTATTAAAGGAGTGTGAACTAATTATAAGAAACTTCCTATGCACTGGTGACCCTGCAAAAAGGAATAATATTGTTCTGAAATGGGACAAGGTATGCTCTCCATTTGAAGAAGGAGGTCTTGGATAAAGCTCTTCTTATGAAACTTTGGTGGAAAATGCTGAATAACAATGAAGAATGGGCAAGATACTTTCAAGGAAAATTCTTAAATAAGAAGGGTGAGTGGATTGGATACTATAAGAAATCTTCTATACTTCCAGGTCGGAAATGGGTCTCAGAAGATGTGAAGAAATTCACAAAACGGATAGTTGGTAATGGATCAAAGATTTCAGTTTGGTATGATACATGGATAAAAGAAAAACCAGTGTGTGAATTATATCCAGAAAGTGCATATATAAATCAATTTCCTGATATGAAAGTGGAAAACTTAATAATTGAAGGTGAATGGGTTATGCCTACTGAATTACTAGAAATGATTTCAACAAATGAACTCCCTGTTCTCAGCTTGAAGGAAGATAAAAGGATATGGAGTGACACTATTACATGAGAATTTTCTGTATCTTCTGCAGTGGAATGTATCAGAACGAAGCAATCTAAAGTGAGTTGGGCATCTCAGGTATGGAATCATTCAGTACACCCTAGTTTGTCAAGCAATATCTGGAAAATCATTAGAAACATTTTCCCTACTGATGAAAATATAAAAACCAGAAAATTCCAATTAGCTTCTAGATGCTGTTTTTGCAAAACATAGGAGGAATCTATGGATCATATGTTGTGGAAATGCAAATATGGTGACCTAATTTGGAATTGGTTAGGAGGGATTTTCAGTTTCAAGAACCCAAAATCTTTTGAAGAAGTCTTTAGTTCTGCTAAACACAAAATCCCTGCAGTTGGTGAAATCTGGAGATATGCTGCATTTACAACTCTCAAAGAACTGTGGTTTCAAAGAAATAGATGTGTTTATGAGAATGAAGTTTTCAATGAGCACAACATTAAAACAAGAATTTTGAAGTTTACTGCAGAAGGTGAACTTAGAATGAAGAAGTTCATGTGGAATACAGCTTATGACCTAAAATTCTAAAAACATTTGGTATGAAATGCAGAAAGGTCAAAACTAGTATTGTTAAAGAAATTTTCTTCAAGCTGCCTCAGAAGAACCAACTACTCTTGTGCTGTGATGGAGCTTCAAGGGGGAATCCAGGTAGCTCAGGTAATGGAATTATAGCTAGAAATGAAACTGGAAAGGTAGTGATAGCCATTGAAGGAGGCCAGGGAATAGCAACAAATTTCTTTGCAGAAATAATGGCAATATTATATGCGAGTGAATGGGCTATTCACAATGGGTTGAGAATTCTTCTCTTGATTGATTCAAAAGCGGCTATAATGACTTTTAAAAAATCAAAAGTTCCATGGTTTGTGAAATCTAGATGGGAGTATATCTGCAATTCAGCTATCAAATGTGAGTTTCTTCATAATTACAGGGAAGTGAATTTCTCAGCAAATGACTTAGCCAAAAGAGGAGCTCATCCGCAGAGAGGAGAACAACATATCTACACCATCAAACCTTCTTTCCTTGTAAATCTTGAAAATGACAAACAAAAGTACTTTAGGACAGTTTAATTTGTATTTTTTGCTTGTTGAGTTTGTTACTTTGTAATTTTTTGTAACCTTCTTGGTTTTTGGTTATTAATAAAATTATTACTTAGCAAAAAAAAAATGCGTTAAATGATGGTGCTTTCTACAGTAGTTTTAGAAGTTGAGAGAATGACAACTGAAACAAAACTTGACTTCTTTTATTACCTGGAAATGAAATAAAATCAAAGGAAGCCATGCAAGATGCGACGTGGTTTGGGTGCATGATGTCATGACATAGACTGAATAAATGCAAGTCTCCTAATAGGGTGCCAATTTATTTGGGGGTGTACCAACCAAAAGTGTCTTTTATGTATAGTGGTACACCCCCAAGAAATTCGATACCCCTATTAGCATTCTTGAAACTATCCAAAACCATTAGGGGTGTTCATGGTCGGTTTTGGTTCGGTTTCAAGCCAAACCAAAACCGAAACCAATACTATCGGTTTCTAAAAATTGAAACCAAACCAATCCATTAACCATTGGTTAGGTTTCCAAATGATTCCAGTAGGTTTCGGTTTTTCCAAAGTGGTTTTTAGTTAACCAATA
Source organism: Papaver armeniacum (assembly GCA_023531295.1). Lineage (NCBI taxonomy): Eukaryota > Viridiplantae > Streptophyta > Magnoliopsida > Ranunculales > Papaveraceae > Papaver > Papaver armeniacum. The sequence continues at coordinate 87,316 of JAJJWW010009017.1, forward strand.
ATTATGTCAAACCAAAAAAAAAAATTACACTAATTTACGAGGAAAAAAATAGTATTGGTTTACAAAAATTTACAGACAAAAAATAAATAAAAAGAATATCAAGAGTAGTTAAAGCTTACTCTAAATCTAGAGATCAAAAGAAGATTTAACTAATGGCAAAGTGACATCTCTAATGAAAATTTAATCAATGATTTTTTTTTTTATCAATATTCGGTTAACCATTGGTTATTGGTTCGGTTTCTCTATCATATCAAAACCAAACCATTAATCTCGGTTTTTATCTTTTCTAAACCAAAACCAACCATTAGTTAATGGTTCGGTTCGGTTTCCCCCTAATCGGTTTGGTTTGGTTCGGTTTCTCGGTTAACCAGTAACCATGAACACCCTTAAAAACCATACTATATGTCTCCATATTTGTGTAAAGGAATACTAATAAATAATCATTCCTTGGGATCTTAATAAAAAAATTTATTAACCTTATAATGGATAACCACTAACTAATTGTATAAACAGATTCCAAGCAAAAGTAACCAGAGCCCAAAAATAAAGAACAAGACATTAATTAATGATGATGGTATTAATCAATGTGTTCCTTTGGATGATGAGATGATCATCAAAAATAAAAACAAACAAGTCTCTGGTGTCCGTGCAAAACTGAACTCAATAAACTAATGTCTCTGCAAGCAATGAGTGATGCTATAGCTACCGCCGCACCTCACCGTGAAAAGCACCGCGTCTCACAGCCCTTGGGATCGGCTGGAGCTTATAGGGGTGGGCTATGGGTCTCACTGTGGGTCCCACATTTTTATGTGAGGTGCGGTTGGTTTCACGGGATTTAGGCGGCGGCAGATGTCAAATCAAGAAGTGTTTTTCCATTATCTAAGCGGCGTGTCTGCTCTGCACAGATCCCAACACTGTTGGGTTTTTGGAACTGGTGTTAGTGATATCAATCCGTTTCTTTTTCCACATATTGCGTGGGACCACCATTTGTAGAGTTTAGGTTCTGGATCGCGTTCGTCATCATGTGTTGGGTGTAGTTCTTCATCACTGCTGTTGTCCTCTAGTAATAGTTTAACAATTTATGCCTGTACCATTACATGATTTGATTAAAACTCAAAAAACAGACAAAACAATCACAAAAGTTGATGTTGGTGAAGAAAAATACATTTCGTTTCGGATCGCTGCAGTGTCTGCCCTGACCAAACTCCATACCAATGCGATATTTGACTTCTTTTCGCTCCTGAAAAGCCAAAATTTTTTTTCATGAAATTATGTTTTTTAGAAACCCTAGAATTCAAAATAAAGAGACGAAAGAAATAACAAGATCTGGATAAAGTGCCTTATTGCTTTTCCACATATAGCGTGGGACCACCGTTTGTTCTTGTACAAGTTCTGGGTCGCTTTCGTCATCATGTGTTGGGTGTAGTTCTTCATCACTGCTGTTGTCCTCTAGTAATATTTTAACAATTTCTTCTTGTACCATTACATGATTTGATTAAAACTCACAAAACAGACAAAACAATCACAAAAGTTGATGTTGGTGAAGAAAAACACATTTCGTTTCGGATTGCTGCAGTGTCTGCCCTGACCAAACTCCATAGCAATACGATATTTAACTTCTTTTCGCTCCTGAAAAACCAAAAAAAAATTCATGAAATTATGTTTTTTAGAAACCCTAGAATTCAAAATAAAGAGACGAAAAAAAGAAGAAGATCTGGATAAAGTGCCTTATTGCTTTTCCACATATAGCGTGGGACCACCATTTATTCTTGTACAGGTTCTGGGTCGCGTTCGTCATCATGTGTTGGGTGTAGTTCTTCATCACTGCTGTTGTCCTCAAGTAATAGTTTAACAATTTCTGCCTGTACCATTACATGATTTGATTAAAACTCACAAAAAAGACAAAACAATCACAAAAGTTGATGTTGGTGAAGAAAAACACATTTCGTTTCGGATCGCTGCAGTGTCTGCCCTGACCAAACTCCATAGCAATGCGATATTTGACTTCTTTTCGCTACTGAAAAGCCAAAAAAAAATTTCATAAAATTATGTTTTTTAGAAACCCTAGAATTCAAAATAAAGAGACGAAAGAAAGAAGAAGATCTGGATAAAGTGCCTTATTGCTTTTCCACATATAGCATGGGACCACCATTTGTTCTTGTACAGGTTCTAGGTCGCGTTCGTCATCATGTGTTGGGTGTAGTTCTTCATCACTGCTGTTGTCCTCTAGTAATAGTTTAACAATTTATGCCTGTACCATTACATGATTTGATTAAAACTCACAAAACAGACAAAACAATCACAAAAGTTGATGTTGGTGAAGAAAAATACATTTCGTTTCGGATCGTTGCAGTATCTGCCATGACCAAACTCCATAGCAATGCGATATTTGACTTCTTTTCGCTCCTGAAAAGCCAAAAAAAATTCATGAAATTATGTTTTTTAGAAACCCTAGAATTCAAAATAAAGAGACGAAAGAAAGAACAAGATCTGGATAAAGTGCCTTATTGCTTTTCCACATATAGCGTGGGACCACCATTTGTTCTTGTACAGGTTCGGGTCGCGTTCGTCATCATGTGTTGGGTGTAGTTCTTCATCACCGGATTTTGTCCTCTAGTAATAGTTTAACAATTTCTGCTTTTGTACCATTACATGATTTGATTAAAACTCACAAAAATGGACAAAACAATCACAAAAGTTGATGTTGGTGAAGAAAAACACATTTCGTTTCGGATTGCTGCAGTGTCTGCCCTGACCAAACTCCATAGCAATGCGATATTTAACTTCTTTTCGCTCCTGAAAAACCAAAAAAAAAATTCATGAAATTATGTTTTTTAGAAACCCTAGAATTCAAAATAAAGAGACGAAAGAAAGAACAAGATCTGGATAAAGTGCCTTATTGCTTTTCCACATATAGCGTGGGACCAACGTTTGTTCTTGTACAAGTTCTGGGTCGCGTTCGTCATCATGTGTTGGGTGTAGTTCTTCATCACTGATTTTGTCCTCTAGTAATAGTTTAACAATTTCTGCCTGTACCATTACATGATTTGATTAAAACTCACAAAACAGACAAAACAATCACAAAAGTTGATGTTGGTGAAGAAAAACACATTTCGTTTCGGATTGCTGCAGTGTCTGCCCTGACCAAACTCCATAGCAATGCGATATTTAACTTCTTTTCGCTCCTGAAAAACCAAAAAAAAAATTCATGAAATTATGTTTTTTAGAAACCCTAGAATTCAAAATAAAGAGACGAAAGAAATAACAAGATCCTGGATAAAGTGCCTTATTGCTTTTCCACATATAGCGTGGGACCACCGTTTGTTCTTGTACGGAGTTCGGGTCGCGTTCGTCATCATGTGTTGGGTGTAGTTCTTCATCATTCTTTGTTGTCCTCTAGTAATAGTTTAACAATTTCTGCTGTACCATTATATGATTTGATTAAAACTCACAAAACAGACAAAACAATCACAAAAGTTGATGTTGGTGAAGAAAAACACATTTCGTTTCGGATCGCTGCAGTGTCTGTCCTGACCAAACTCCATAGCAATGCGATATTTGACTTCTTTTCGCTCCTGAAAATCCAAAAAAAAAATTCATGAAATTATGTTTTTTAGAAACCATAAAATTCAAAATAAAGAGATGAAAGAAAGAAGAAGATCTGGATAAAGTGCCTTATTGCTTTTCCACATATAGCGTGGGATCACCATTTGTTCTTGTACAGGTTCTGGGTCGCGTTCGTCATCATGTGTTGGGTGTAGTTCTTCATCACTGCTGTTGTTCTCTAGTAATAGTTTAACAATTTCTGCCTGTACCATTACATGATTTGATTAAAACTCAGAAAACAGACAAAACAATCACAAAAGTTGATGTTGGTGAAGAAAAACACATTTCGTTTCGGATCGTTGCAGTATATTCCCTGACCAAACTCCATAGCAATGCGATATTTGACTTCTTTTCGCTCCTGAAAAGCAAAAAAAAAATTCATGAAATTATGTTTTTTTAGAAACCCTAAAATTCAAAATAAAGAGACGAAAGAAATAACAAGATCTGGATAAAGTGCCTTATTGCTTTTCCACATATAGCGTGGGACCACCGTTTGTTCTTGTACAAGTTCTCGGTCGCGTTCGTAATCATGTGTTGGGTGTAGTTCTTTATCACTGTTGTTGTCCTCTAGTAATAGTTTAACAATTTCTGCATGTACCATTACATGATTTGATTAAAACTCACAAAACAGAGACAAAACAATCACAAAAGTTGATGTTGGTGAAGAAAAACACATTTCGTTTCGGATTCTTTTTGATGTCTGCCCTGACCAAACTCCATAGCAATGCGATATTTAACTTCTTTTCGCTCCTGAAAAATCAAAAAAAAATTTCATGAAATTATATTTTTTAGAAACCCTAGAATTCAAAATAAAGAGACGAAAGAAAAAAGAAGATCTGGATAAAGTGCCTTATTGGTTTTCCACATATAGCGTGGGACCACCATTTATTCTTGTACGGAGTTAAGGTCGCGTTCGTCATCATGTGTTGGGTGTAGTTCTTCATCACCTTCGTTGTCCTCTAGTAATAGTTTAACAATTTTTACTGTACCATTACATGATATTATTAAAACTCACAAAACAGACAAAACAATCACAAAAGTTGATGTTGGTGAAGAAAAACACATTTCGTTTCGGATCGCTGCAGTGTCTGTCCTGACCAAACTCCATAGCAATGCGATATGTGACTTCTTTTCGCTCCTGAAAAGCCAAAAAAAAATCATGAAATTATGTTTTTTAGAAACCCTAGAATTCAAAATAAAGATACGAAAGAAAGAAGAAGATCTGGATAAAGTGCCTTATTGCTTTTCCACATATAACGTGGGACCACCATTTGTTCTTGTACAGGTTCTGGGTCGCGTTCGTCATCATGTGTTGGGTGTAGTTCTTCATCACTGATGTTGTCCTCTAGTAATAGTTTAACAATTTCTTCCTGTACCATTACATGATTTGATTAAAACTCACAAAACAGACAAAACAATCACAAAAGTTGATGTTGGTGAAGAAAAATACATTTCGTTTCGGATCGCAGCAGTGTCTGCCCTGACCAAACTCCGTAGCATGCGATATTTGACTTCTTTTCGCTACTGAAAAGCCAAAAAAATTTTCATGAAATTATATTTTTTAGAAACCCTAGAATTCAAAATAAAGAGACGAAAGAAAGAAGAAGATCTGGATAAAGTGCCTTATTGCTTTTCCACATATAGCGTGGGACCACCATTTGTTCTTGTAAAGGTTCTGGGTCGCGTTCGTCATCATGTGTTGGGTGTAGTTCTTCATCACTGCTGTTGTCTTCTAGTAATAGTTTAACAATTTCTGCCTGTACCATTACATGACTTGATTAAAACTCACAAAACAATCACAAAAGTTGATGTTGGTGAAGAAAAACACATTTTGTTTCGGATCGCTGCGGTGTCTGCCCTGAACAAACTCCATAGCAATGCGATATTTGACTTCTTTTCGCTCCTGAAAAACCAAAAAAAAATCATGAAATTATGTTTTTTCGAAACCCTAGAATTCAAAATAAAGAGACGAAAGAAAGAAGAAGATCTGGATAAAGTGCCTTATTTCTTTTCCACATATAGCGTGGGACCACCATTTATTCTTGTACGGAGTTGGGGTCGCGTTCGTCATCATGTGTTGGGTGTAGTTCTTCATCACTGCTGTTGTCCTCTAGTAATAGTTTAACAATTTCTGCCTGTACCATTACATGATTTGATTAAAACTCACAAAACAGACAAAACAATCACAAAAGTTGATGTTGGTGAAGAAAAACACATTCGTTTCGGATCGCTGCAGTGTCTGTCCTGACCAAACTCCATAGCAATGCGATATTTGACTTCTTTTCGCTCCTGAAAAGACAAAAAAAAATTCATGAAATTATGTTTTTTAGAAACCCTAGAATTCAAAATAAAGAGACGAAAGAAAGAAGAAGATCAGGATAAAGTGCCTTATTTCTTTTCCACATATAACGTGGGACCACCATTTGTTCTTGTACAGGTTATGGGTCGCGTTCATCATCATGTGTTGGGTGTAGTTCTTCATCACTGATGTTGTCCTCTAGTAATAGTTTAACAATTTCTGCCTGTACCATTACATGATTTGATTAAAACTCACAAAACAGACAAAACAATCACAAAAGTTTATGTTGGTGAAGAAAAATACATTTCGTTTCGGATCGCTGCAGTGTCTGCCCTGACCAAACTCCATAGCATGCGATATTTGACTTCTTTTCGCTACTGAAAATCCAAAAAAAATTTCATGAAATTATGTTTTTTTAGAAACCCTAGAATTCAAAATAAAGAGACGAAAGAAAGAAGAAGATCTGGATAAAGTGCCTTATTGTTTTTCCACATATAGCGTGGGACCACCATTTGTTCTTGTACAGGTTCTGGGTCGCGTTCGTCATCATGTGTTGGGTGTAGTCCTTCATCACTGCTGTTGTCCTCTAGTAATAGTTTAACAATTTCTGCCTGTACCATTACATGATTTGATTAAAACTCACAAAACAGACAAAACAATCACAAAAGTTGATGTTGGTGAAGAAAAACACATTTCGTTTGGATCGCTGCAGTGTCTGCCCTGACCAAACTCCATAGCCATGCGATATTTGACTTATTTTCGCTCCTGAAAAACCAAAAAAAAATTCATGAAATTATGTTTTTTAGAAACCCTAGAATTCAAAATAAAGAGACGAAAGAAAGAAGAAGATCCGGATAAAGTGCCTTATTGCTTTTCCTAGGCAAGTAATGACAATGATTCTTCTTTTCTTCTTCACGTTTATGATCTTTCTGTTCTTAAATTTCTTCCATTTTTTCATCTATCAAATCAAGAAAATGGTAAAAAAAACTCATATCAGATGAATAAGGAAAGAGAAAAGTAATAAAATTTAATTGTTTTTTCTCAAAAGCAAAAGAGAAAAGAATCGAATGCAAAGAACCCACCACAGAGAGGGAGAAAGTCCATTCCTACCTGCAAATCATCGTAATCCGTGGCCATTTTTTCCCTTCTTTCTTCTACTTCTTACACAATCTGTCTGGAGAGATAAAAACAACAATAAACAAAGACAGAGAGAGAGACAGAAAAAAGCTACTGTAGTAGAGAGTACTTTGATTTGCTGTTGTTTTTATTTTTATAATGAGAATGTGGGATTTTTCGAATCCAGCAACGGTCATAAACCAAAAAAATAATAAACTACTACTGACTAGCAAGGTAAAACCTGTTTCTGCTTTTTACATTTTCTATTTTACTCTTGTTCTATTTCCCCTTTGAAGTATATGGAGGGAATCAAAGTAATTTAGTCCATACACGGGGGAATAAAAAATAATTTGACCAAAAAAAATTAATTGGCAACCAAAGATAGGTTTTTTAAAGAATTTACTCAATCCTAAATGAATTTTTGTTATATAAATATATTATACAATATATAAAGAAAAAAAGAACACATCTATAACAAGACAAAACAAAATGTCGAACATAAGTTAATCATTTTGGGCTGACCTAACGAAGGGATCTGTGTCAATGTGAAGTATGACTTTTTTTTTCTTCAATTTGACACAAAAAGATTTCAATCGAAAATGAAATGTCAAAAGATCCCTTCCGTTGAAATGTCAAAAGAGCCCTTCCGTGTTTCCATTTCTCACTGAAATTACCGTAAATACAACACAAATGAAGGGTACTCGCGTAAATTAAGCGGACATAAAAAAGGACACGGAGGTTGGAAATCTTCTAATTATTGAGGGTGTTTTAGTAAAAATCGAGGTGAAAGTCACGAGATCGAACACGACCACCTCCCAAATTTTAATTTTTTTCTTCTTCTTTTTTTCCCTTGTTTTTCCGATTCTGGTTCAGAAAACTATGAAATTCCTTCTCCCAAATTAATTGGGTACCCCACAAAGACAGTCGTGTAAAATAAACTTTAAGATGTTAAAGTATGGTCCTATTAATTTAAGTGGGTACCTGATTCAGACGGTCGTATAAATTAAATTGGGTAGCCGAATCACACGTGTGACAATATTGATCTACGTCTTTAAATTCTTATAGAACTATACGAACCCAATCTTTTTTTTTTATCGATAAAGAAGTATATTGATCAAAAAGGAGAGGGTACAAAAAGGCTTGTACCACCCTCAAAGGTTACAAAGAAAAAGAAAAAACAAAGAGAAACAGAGAAAGTAAGCACTACTTCCTAGTGAAGGGAATCAAAATACAAATTAGGCCAGTTCAACATAGCATCTCTATATGTTGGATTCTCTAAATTCTTAAAAACCAAACACCAAGTAAAGAGAGTGTATTTGATTTTGTGCTGCACTCCAACTTCATTACACTCATTATTTGCCATGGTTCTTAAATTTCTTTCCAACCAAATGCACCAAATGATAGCAACTGAAATCATACTCCAAATCTGAGACTCTTGAGAAGAATTGAGAGACAAATTCCAATAGTAAATCATAGTGAATAAGTCATCAGGCATAACAAATTCCCAGTTCAGTTTCTTTTGAAAATGAGACCAAATTTTCCCGGCAAACTGACAATGAAGAAAGAGATGATTGACTGTTTCATTTTCATCACAAAAACTACAGACTTGAGATACTGTCATACCTCTTCTTGTGAGCATATCCTTTGTTGGAAAACTGTTATGAGCCAGAGTCCAAAGAAAGAAACCAATTTTAGGAGGTACTTTTTGTCTCCAGATATAATTAATTAAATACCTCTGATTTTGGTCTTCAACTTCATGATTGAGCTTATCATAGGCAGTTCTGACTGAAAAGTTTCGTTTGCTATTTGGAGTCAATTTGATTTCATCTGCAGTATCCTTGTTGAAAGTAAAATTTTCTAGATTTCTTTGAATATCTTCAAAATCTCTTCTAGCTGCTGCATTCATTCTTCTTGGACCGCTGATTCACTGTTAGAATCTTCCATAAACATTTCAATTTACTGATTTTATCTTTGTGTAAACTGAAACTGCAAACAAATTAGGGAATTTTGCTTGCAAAGAAGTATCAAGCAACCAAACATCTTTCCAAAAATTGACATTCTTACCCGAATGAACCTTAAAGTGAATATTACTTTTGAAAGTCTCTTCACATTTCATAATGCCCTTCCATAAAGATGTACCATAAGATTTTTTTGGAATTTTAGAGAACTTGACCATTCAAATTTCGAGAACCATACTTTTCTTCCGTGATTTCTCTCCAAATAGCTTCTTTTTCATTTGCATATCTCCACAACCATTTTGTTAGTAAAGCCTTATTCATCTTCATCAGACATTTAATACCCAAACCTCCATCTCTTCTCTTCTTATATAAAGTTGGCCACTTGACAAGATTAAGTTTTCTCTTATTTTTGTTGTCATTCCAAAGAAACTTTCTCATAATACTTTCTAATCTATTTGCAACTGAGACAGGCATAACAAATAGTTACATATAGTAAACAGGTAAGCTAGCAAGAACACTCTGAATTAAAGTGATTTTACCTGCTCTACTCAACAAAGATTTCTGCCAACCAGCTAATCTTTTTAAGAATTTTTCAATAACCAGATCCCATTTTTCCACTCCACCACTTTTGTCACCCAGAGGTAAGCCAAGATAAGTAGTTATAAGATCACCAATGTAACAACCTAAAACATCAGAGAATTGAGTCATATCACCAAAATAACTAGCTCCAAAAACTTGACTTTTTGCAAAATTAATCTTCAACCCTGTGAGTTGCTCAAAAGAAAGAAGAAGCAATCTGAGATTCTTGATTTTATCAATATCAGCATCCAGAAAGATTAGAGTGTCATCAACAAACTGCAAATGACTTATAAAGGTACAATCTTTTACAGCCTGAAACCCAGAGATGAGACCTTGTTGTTGAGCATTTTTGAGCATGAAAGAAAGAGCTTCACCAACAAGAAGAAAAAGAAAAGGGGATAAGGGGTCCCCTTGTCTAATTCCTTTCTTGGACTTGAAATAACCTGTGGCAGAACCATTGATCAATATAGAAAATCTCACATATTCTAAACAACATTTTATCCAGCTTCTCCACTTTACACCAAAATTCATGAGACCCAGAATTTCTTCAATAAAGTCCCATCTAACATGGTCAAAAGCTTTTTCAAAATCTACCTTAACAAGAATACCTGCCTTCCCACTTCTGATTCTTGAGTCTATAAGTTCCTTTGCAACAAGAAGTCCATCTAAAATTTGTCTTTTTTTGATAAAAGCAGTTTGCTGAGAAGAAATAATTCCTGGCAATGTAGCTTTAAATCTATCTGCAAGAACCTTAGAAACTATTTTATAGACACCATGAACCAAGATAATGGGTCTTAAATCTTTAATTTATTCAATAGTTTGTTTTTTTGGAATGAGAGCTATAAAGGTGTTTTTTAGTCTCCAATACAAAAAACTTTTATCTTGAAGTTCTTTGAAAACCAACATGATATCCTTCTTCAAAATGTCCCAGCAATGCACATAAAAGCTAATTGGGAATCCATCTGGCCCTGGGGCCTTTGATAGGTGTCTAAAACACCTAATTTTATATCTATTGTTTATGCTTTCATTGCGAGTTTTCGTGTGAATTATGTATCTTATGTTTACTTTTGATTGTTTAGGTACTTTGGAGTCATTATGAGAAAAAGAAGGAAATATCATTCAATTGGAGCTAAAAGGAGCAAAGTCGTCATTTCGCAGACGACTGATATTTGGATCCTGCTAAAGTTGCAAGAAGGAATCGAAGAATGAACTGTCAGTTCCCAAATCGACAAGTGGAGCAAGAAAGCGAATGGAGTGTCAGTTATCTGGAACTGACAGGACAAGTTATTTGAGGTGGCCCTTATCCAATGGTGTAGGGTGGCTGGATTAATCCTATAAACCCTCGTCGAGAAAATAACCTTGTCAATACATCCGCTTCAAAATCAGAGAATGGCTGCCGTCTGAGTATTATTGAGATACAGAGAAAGAGAAACTGAGAGCTGATAAGAGTAACCTGAAATTCAAAGAATCAGTAGAGATTAACGGGGGATTTAAGTTCGATTTTGCTTTCTGAAGGTAGGGTTTTGGAGGTCGAGTTCATGCTGTTGAAATGAGAGAAAAACAAAAGGGGATCTGCTGCTGTGATGAGACGAAGAACAAATTGAATTAGGGATTCGATTTAGACATGAAATTGAAGGTTTGCAATCAATTGGAGAGATGTGTTTCGATTAAAAAGAGAAGAAATTGAATATGGTGGTTGTTGTTGCCGTTAAGAAGACTATGATGATGAATTAAGGATGTGTTTGTGGACTGAAGGTGTTATTAAGGTGAATCTCGAAACGCAATTGAAGATGGGTCGATGATGTGAGTTTGTAAGTCAAGGAATGGTGTTAAGGTTGCATCTGTGTTGAGGACTTGCATTTGAGCAGAATGGTGTTGAGTTGTTGGTTCTGGTTCTGGTTTTGTGATGATATGGGTTTGCTGGCTGTGATAAAGGGAAGAAATGTCGCGGAATGAAGAGATGGAGTTGCAGAAAGTGGCAGTATGGTTAGATGGCTTGTTTGAGATGAAACTGGTGTTGTTGTTGATCATGAGATTGCAGGATGGACTTAGAAGCTCAGATAGCACTTGTGGGTGTTGCAGGTGAAAGAAATTTGGTTATGATGTTAGATGCTTGAGCTGCTGCCGCATATGGAAGTGAAGGTACTGTTGATGCTCAAGAAGATGCACCGGTGGTGTTGTGGATGATGGCAGGTTTGTGAAGTGGTTTTGATGACAGGATGAAGCACCAGCTGAGACAGGAAATCATGATGAGCTAGAGAAGACATTGATGCTGTTGCTTTGAGAGCTGCAGTTGGAGGTGGAATTGATAGTGAGGCTGGAGCAGAGAAGAGATCGATTGAGCATCAGGTTGAATCTATATTGCAGTTGCGCCATACATGAGAGTTCCAGTATTGTCTATGCAGCTGAGCTAAGCAGTTGAGGCTGTGTAGTCTCAGATGATTGATAATGGTCTTGCTGGTTATGTCAGTAAGAAAATGAATGCAATGGTTGAATTGGCAGTGCGGGGAAGAACTCGAGTAGCTGAAAGATGTCTGGGTTTGAGTTAAATAGGTGAAGCCATTGACGAGTCGATCTTTGTTAGTGTTTAAGCGAGAGATGAATCCAGAGAGTTGCAATGGGAGTTGGTGCTGTTTTGAGTTCCCAAAGCTAAGTTGTTTCCACTGATGCATGGTGCTAATGGAAGAGCAGAGTGGAGATTATGTAAATTGGTTTTGATGGGTTTTGAGGAGATGGAGGTTAACAAGGTTATGGGCCAGTGCTTTGGTCATGACAGTTTGGAGAAGAAGTCCATTGCGAGGCGGTGGTACTTGAACCGGATTGGCGGGATGAAGCTGAATTGAAGTCATTGTGTAAATAGTTAAGGCTGCTTTGTAGGTGCATAGGCTTGAGATTGGAATTGCAGGCTAAGCCATGGATTCTTGTTGGTGGCGGCGTGAATTGCGGGGATTTGAGTTTGGCGGTAAGGTGAAATTGGTGAAACGAATGAATGAAGTTGGAATGCAGCCGCGGGTAATGATGCGATTGAATTGGTGGTGTTTGCAGCTGAGTATAGGAAAAGAACAATTGAATGAATGAGAATGTTAGATGAATGTGTAGGAAACATTACAAGAGAGGATTGTAATGGCCTGGAATCGGCCGGAATCTCCCAGAAATAGATAGAACTCGGCTGGAATCGGTAGATGCTGAGTTGACTCGGTGAGTTGGACCGAGTTGACAGAGAAGGATTGGACCTGCTTTGACTGGGCTTCATTCATGGGTTGTGCCAGAGACTAATTTTTGGGCGTAACCTAAATACATCAATCGGTGGAGAAAGAAGAAGATATAAAAAGGAACCTCTCTCAATTCTTAAAAAATTTCTCCATTAGGGAGGCTTCTACTTGTTTTCTAGGGTTTCACATGATAGATTCTTCTAAACTCTTTGTGATGATTTCCAAAAACCCAAGTAGTTGATTTATTTTCATTGGTTAAAGATGTAATTGGATTTTGAAAACAAGTTATGATTTTTATGAATTAGTTTTCTATAAAAATCATCGTTCACTTTCTACGGTTTATAATAATTGCATGATTGACGTATTGCAATATGATTGAATGTTTGTTTAGTTAAGTCTAGAATTGATTGAACTTACATCCATATCTATAGCTAATTTAGGGTTCATCATCGAGCGATAGCCTTGAATACGAGTAGTATGATATGATTATGGTTTGTAGTGATACACCCTTGTAATCATATATAGAAATTGAACTTTGTTCGAATTGTGTGCGCAATGTATTACAATTGCATTGATTAGCCTATTTATGAAACTTAATTCTCCTAGGAATTGAACTTAATTAGCGCAAGGCGTTAGGTTATTCTTTAGGTAGAATTCACATGCGCAGCTCTAATGTGTGTGTTGATGAACTTAGGAAATTTCAGAGTATTCTTGCAATAAGGTATTCTAGGGCTTTTGATGATAGCGAGCTTAAATAGGAATTCTATTCATATATTCAAAAACTTTTTTACAATTGAAGATGAAACCTTTATCCAATAATTTCACATCCTTGATTTGCGTGTTTATTTTATTATTTGCTTTTATTTTATTTTAGTATATAAAAATAAGAAAATCTCCCTTGTTATCTTTAGGAAATCAAAACATATTGACAACCAAGTCCTCTCTGTGGGAACGATCCTTTCTTGCCCTTGCTATATTTTATATTTTGAGTAGTGAGAAAGTAATTTATTTTTGACGCATACGACAGCGATCAGCCTTGTTTTCGCCTAATCTCTTCATAGCTGCCAAGCATTCTTCTTCAGAAATCTCACTTTCAATCCAAATCTTTTGCTCTTCAGAAATGTTGTTGAAATACATATGCTCCATAGTAACAGTTTTGTTTGGTTGTTGTTGAAAAATATTTTGAAAATGAGTCAAATACCATCTTTAATCTCTGATTAAGTAGTAGTCATTTTCCCATTTACTTTGATTGCTCCAATATAGCTTCTTCTTCTTCTATCTGTGGCCAACCTGTGAAAGTATTTAGTGTTGTCATCTTGCAGCTTCATATGAAGAATTGCCATCTTGCAATACTCCTGCCTTGCATTCAATCTAATCTCCCACTGTTCTTCAGAAAGTACATTGTGTAAATTCTCCTCAGCATCTAGAGTGACAAAAATATCCTCTAACTCCTCCATTCTTCTGTCCAAATCACTAAATTCTTGCTTGCTCCATATTCTTAAAAGTTGCTTCAAAAGTTGCAACTTCTTACAAATTGTAAAACCAGCACTTCCTGTAACAAACAAAGAAGACCAAGAAGAAGTAATAAAGGAAATAAAACCAGGATGAGTAAACCAAAAATACTCACATCTAAATGGACCTGGACCAATCTGCACACCATCACAGAAAAGAACAACGGGGTTGTGGTCTGAACATGGTCTTGGGAGTGCTTGCTGCATTACTCTTGGAAAATATTGCTCCCAAACTGCTGAGATCAAAAATCTATCCAATCTGCTTCTAATGATGTTAATTTGATTATTTGTCCATGTGAAAGTTGCACCATTCAGTGGCAAATCAAACAATTCATGTCTTGCAATGGAATTGTTGAATTTTGTCATGCATGTAGTAATCTCTCCATCAGAAGACCTTTCATACAAAAATCTTATTTCATTAAAATCTCCACCTATCACCCAAGGCAAATCCCAGTAACATCTAACTTCTTCAAGTTCTCTCCAGAACAATCTTCTTTCCTGAGTATTGTTTGCATTTGGCGCAAAATCCCAGTGAAAATCCAAGTGAAATTTGTGTCATACATTTGACACAAAATTGTAATTGAATAATGTCCCACCAAAGAATCTAACACCTTAATTTTAGAAGTATCCCTACAACACAGAATACCTCCTGATCTACCTTTTGAAGGAGCATCAAGCCATTGAACATTCTTGTTACCCCAAGTTTGCCAAACCAACAAATCATTACAACTTTGCAATTTAGTTTCTTGCAAACATAAAATACTTGGTTTTCATTCTCTAGCCTTTTTCTTAATAATGTCTCTTCTATTGAGGTCATTCAAACCTCTAATGTTCCATGAAACAATTTTAAAATCCATGAAGAAATTAAAAACCCCAGGAGAATAAAAGAAACAGAAAAGTTAAGTGAGTTTACCTTCTTCTGCTTTTAAGTTCTTAATATGAGAATTCATAGTGTCTACCATGGTATCCACATTTTCTTCTTCACTTCCTTTGAAAAGGAGACCTAGTTTTGGCCCCAATTGAATCATCGTGAAACAATATTTTCAAAGCTGTTTTTCGAAGAGAAGGATCAACATCATTCTTCACAATACTCCATTTGCTTGGTGAAATAACTTGATTGGTGCTGTTAGTAGCTATGGTGGTATTTTCCTCTTCGGGATCAACATGAATTACCCCTGAAGCATCAATTTTTTGTAAGTAAGGAATTGAGACCGCCTCCTTGAGATAATCATTTACCTCTTTTTCTGAATTGAAAGATGTATTCGATGAAAAAGAAGATGAGGAAGAATTTGAATCCTTTAAGAAATAGACCGTTTGAGTATAGGTGCCTGAATCCAATGTATTATTTGAAGAAATAATCATAGCTTTTTGGCTGATCTCTGTCATATCTGCTGCTTGTTCTGGCGCATTTATAAGAGAAGATAGATTTAATTTTGGAGCGCCCTTATTCAAAATAGGAATTCTCTGTGCTTTCCATTTTGGTTCAACGGTAAAATTTGAATTCAAATTTGAAAATTCAAAAGAAAAATTGTTTCCTTGTTCAACAAGCGAAGATTTCTTGCGTAAATTTTTCTTTGATAAAACCATTGACCGTGATTGCTGCAAATTCGACCACCCAAGTTGGAAAGTAGAATAATTCTCCGAGATATCCTCCCCGGGATTATTCTCTACCGTATCTTTCGATGAAGAATTCTTTTCCGGCGTGTTCACTGAAACCCTAATCTTCTTGAAAGATTGATCAAGAATACCATTGACAATCTTGGAACAATATACTTGAATCGGAAAAGTATGACCTTTGAAGGAGAATAAAAAGGTTGATTGCAGTTTTTCAAAATTGAAAACTTTGAGACGAATTGCTGAAAGATCTTCTCAAGAAAGGGTTGAATGATGGAGCTCAATAAGACCTCCATAATTGCTGGCAATACTATTAAAAATTTCTATCCCCCTGTTTGTAGGTGAAAATGGTTTCTGCTGATTTCGGTAATTGCGGGTGTGCAGGTGAGAAATAATTTAAACCCTAAACAATGTACTGCAAGGGAGTACTTTAGATTCGAGAGATCAATCTGTACAAGTCCCCCTAAACCAAGAAATGGCCGTTCCCAGACTTGCTTCGGTCACAAAGTGGAGGAGAATGGGTTGGTTTTGGGGAGGAAGCAAGGAAAGTGGTGAGACGAGAATAGTTGATTGGAAGAGTAGTTGGGTTACTACGACTTGTTATCGAGAAAAAGTGAGAGAGCTAACAAGGTGAGCTAGCAAGTAAACATTTCGAGTGTTGTATCTCCGTATGAACTTATTGTCCAATGGAAATATGTAAGACCTATTTATACAAGTCGGAGTAAAAACGTACCCTGGTCTCATTAAGGAGTGGGGAAGTAAATGGGAGGAGGTGATAACCGTATGCATTGAATTGATGTTCCATAAAGTGGTTAACGCATGAAACTGGTATTCATGAAACTGCTAACGTTATGGGATTGATGTCCCATAAAGTTGTTAATGCATGTGCTTTATGTCCCATGAACGTTTCACACATAACTTACCGTATTTACTAACCGCCTCACCGTTATGACACTTCCTTATGACGGGCGTAGTGTACGCCGCACGCTGTAAACCGCCAAACCAATACCCAAAGAGGATCCCCGGTTTGTGTTGATGTCTCGAATGTTTTGGAAAACATGTAGCACGTTGTTGTGGCTTGGCAAGTCAAGCTCTGGAAACTTGCCAGCTTGGTGACCTTCGACGGTCGAGATTTTGCATCTTGAGAGGAGGGGAAACCGTTGATCGTTGCACGCCTTCGTTTTGGTAGCCGCGTAGTGAGGGCCAACGTGGTGGCGCGGCTAGGTTGGCATGCCGTTGGCATGGAAAGGTTTGGCGTGGCCAAACTTAGGTTTTCGGGACAAAGGTTACCATGTGTCATCTGGTAACCTTGGATGGCTAGGATTCGCTCCGGTGGATTGAATGGCAACCGTTGATTGTTGCACGCCTTCGTTTTGGTAGTCGCGTAGTGAGGGCCAACATGATGGCGCGGCTAGGGTGTGGTTAGGCTTGGCATGTGGGGCCAAGGGTTTGCCATGGACGTATGGCGTGGCTAGGGCCAAGGCAAGGGAGTTTTACTTGGCATGATGTGACTAACATGGCTAGGTCCAAGGCAAAGTGCGTTTGGAATGTCGCGGCTAGCTTGGCTAGGTTTGGTTTGGCTTGGCACGTAGGGCCAAGGGTTTGCCATGGGCGTATGGAGTGGCTAGGGCCAAGGCAAGGGCGTTTGGATTGGCATGATGTGACTAGCATGGCTAGGGCCAAGGAAAAATGTGTTTGGCATTGCGCGGCTAGCTTGGCTAGGTTTGGTTTGGCTTGGCATGTAGGACCAAGGGTTTGCCATGGGCGTATGGCGTGGCTAGGGCCAAGGCAAGGGCGTTTGGCTTGGCATGATGTGACTAGCATGGCTAGGGCTAAGGAAAAGTGTGTTTGGCATGGCGTGGCTAGCTTGGCTAGGTTTGGTTTGGCTTGGTATGTAGGGCCAAGGGTTTGCCTTGGGCGTGGATAGCTTTGGCTAGGTGCGGTTTTGGCTTGGCATGTGGGGCCAAAGGTTTGCCATGGGCGCATGGCGTGACTATCTTGGGCTAGGTGCGGTTTTGGCTTGGCATGTGGGGCCAAGGGTTCGCCTTGGGCGTGGCTAGCTTTGGCTAGGTGCGGTTTTGACTTGGCATGTGGGTCCAAGAGTTTTCCATAGGTGCATGGCATGACTAGCTTGGGCTAGGTGCGGTTTGGCTTGGCATGTGGGGCCAAGGGTTTGTCATAGGCGCATGGCGTGACTAGCTTGGGCTAGGTGCGGTTTTGGCTTGGCATGTGGGGCAAAGGGTTTGCGATAGGCGCATGGCGTGACTAGCTTGGGCTAGGTGCAGTTTTGGCTTGGCATGTGGGGCCAAGGGTTTGCCATAGGCGCATGGCGTGACTAGCTTGGGCTAGGTGCGGTTTTGGCTTGGCATGTGGGGCCAAGCGTTTGCCATAGGCGCATGGCGTGACTAGCTTGGGCTAGGTGCGTGACCAAGCTAGGGTTTTGGGGCAAAGGTTGTTTGGTAACCTTAGACGACCAGGATTTGTTCCTGGGATTGAAGGGCAACCGTTGATTGTTGCACGCCTTCGTTTTGATAGCTGCGTAGTGAAGGCCAGTATGGTAGCGCGACATGGGGCCATGGCGAGGTGCGTTTGGCATGGCGCAATAGGTGTGGCTGGCATGATTTGCCATTGGCACGGAGGTGTGGCTAGCATGGTTAGCATGCTTTGGCGCGGTCGGTGTGGCTGGAATGATTTACCATTGGCACAGATGTGCGGCTAGCATGGTTGGCATGCTTTAGCGCGGGTCGAGTGTGGCTAGCATGATTTTCCATTGGCACGAGGTGCGGCTAGCATGGTTGGCATTCTTTGGCGGCGGTCGGTGTGGGGCATGATTTGCCATTGGCACGAGGTGCGACTAGCATGGTTGGCATGCTTTGGCGCGGTCGGTGTGGCGGCATGATTTGCCATTGCACGAGAGGTGCGTCTAGCATGGTTGACATGCTTTGGCGCGGTCGGTGTGGGCGGCATGATTTTCCATTGGTACGGAGGTGCGGATAGCATGGTTGGCATGCTTTGGCGCGATCGGTGTGGTGGCATGATTTTCCATTGGCACAGAGGTGCGGCTAGCATGGTTGACATGCTTTGGCGCGATCGGTGTGGCTGGCATGATTTTCCATTGGCACACGTGGGAATTAGGGTTTGGCTTTTCGTAACCCTAATTTGAAAAAGATACCCGCTAATTATTAGGGACACATTAAAGGTTTGGTAAATGTGCCTAGTAAATGCTTGTTACTTTAAATGTTGTGACATTACTGTCTGCTAGGGTTTAGTGTTTTACGATTTTAACCTTAAGCTAAAATCCACCATCAACATTAAGTCCCCTGCTTAGGTCGGAGCAGCTGCCTTGTTGCGAGGTAAGCATATGATGGTGACAGACAAGGACGGAATCGAGGTGTAAATCATTGCAGAGATGGTCAGGAGAATCCGACTAACCTTTTTGAGTGGTAAAGATAGTTTTGGCTTTCCGTGTTGGTGGCCCTGCGTAAGTTGTCGGGAATGCGAGGCCAGTGGAGTGGTGAGATGAAATTTACCGGCTTGGTGCAGTCGTACATCTCAAGGAAAAGGGGCGCGGTCTTGGAAGGCGGCGCGAGAGTGGACGGCTTGGCTCGAGGGGCCAAGAGGTGGCGTGGTCTTGGTGAGGCAAACGCGCGTGGATATTAGGGTCACGACAGTGGAGCAGGCGGCTTGGCATGGTGTGGCCTTAGCAAGACGAGACGTACACGGATGGCTAGTCGTGGTGGGGCCGCGGCAATGGAGCGAATGGCTTGGCAGGGAGGGCCGCGGCAATGGCATGGTGGGACGTGCAAGGGCGGCTAGGCGTGGTGGGGCCGCGGTGATGGAGCGAGGGCTTGGCTGGGGCCGTGGCAAGGTATGGCATACATGGGTGGTGGGGCCGCGGTATGGCGTGAGTGGTCTTGGACGTGGAAATTGGTCTTTGCGGGACCTGTTTCCTCTTTTCATTCCTTGGCTCAAAATTGGAGATCCTCTCCTTGTTCAAACTCCCTAGTATCACACCTATAAAAGGATTGTCGGCCTCTCCCTTTGATTCACGTCTTCATTATTCTCTCTTCTTCTCTTTTTTTTTTTGGTTCGCTTGGTAGCGGTGAAGCGGACGAGTGGATTAGGTACGTCTTCCAGTACTTCTTCTTTGTCTTGCTTCGCTTTTGTTTTCTTGTGTTGGTGAAAACCCTAGTTGTAGGCGTACCTTTTTATGACCTTGTAGAACATGTTGGTGTGAATCCTAGCCACAGGTATGTCTTACACGCGCTCATAGTAGTACTTAGGCATGGATACCATAGTAATGTTGACCGCCTCAACTCGTTGTGTAAGGTAAGCACGCGATAGTAATTTGCCATCCCTTTCCCACGAAAACCTAGTTTTTAGGGTTTACTCCTTGTTTTGGTGTGGTAGTAAGCATGGTTCCCACAGTGGGTCACTCCTCCTCGGTTGGACAAGAATTCTATGCCGCAGGGTACGCCCTTGAAACAAACTGGCTTGCGTCTTTGGTGAAGATAATTTTAGTGCGCTTTCCGTAATAATCTCTCTTCGTATTGTTCCGTTGTAGTTGCTTGGAAAGCGGAAGTACTGTGAGAGAATCTTTATTATGACGTCGCTTGAGAAAAATTCTGCCATATAGAAGGATGTTAGTAACTCCAAGCCAAACGTGGGTGATGAATTCTTCACGATAGTCTCTGCCAGAGAAGTCCACTTAAGCATGCGCCCTTCGCCACGACCAGGTTCGGAGAGTGAGTAAGGGGACCGGTCGGTTCCTCCCGGAAATGTAATACGGTTTTGCATTCAGAGAAAAGAGTATTCCGACTCTCTTATTGATTTCAAAATCCCAGTGAGTCCACTGCGCTCGTTTGATAAATGGGTGCACTTTATGATAAGTCAAGAGTGCGTAAGAGATAATTTTACCAAGGCACAAATCATTGATCTTTGTCGCGACCTCTGCATCACTTCAAATTAGGAAAGACATCCAGAGCTTGGTTGCTTTCATCTCGAGGTGGTGTCCCGGATACTCATACGGCCATATGCGGGTGGGGAGAACCGACCATATCCTTAGAAAGTGTGGCTATCTCTTTGAATCTTCCCATATTGGGAAACCTTAAAACCAAGGCTACATCGATGATGAGGAAAAAATGCGTACCGACGTGGTTGCGAAGTCAAAGGGTTTGTCCGAAAGGAGAACGAGACGAAGTGTTTCTACGCCTGGTGGATATCTCAATGGTTTCCCGATGAGCTGGCACCGGATTAGAAGAATAGTACACTCCACATCGCGACATTCTTGGCTCTCTGGTTATCCGGGATATTTTCGATGATGGCTCGGTAAGAAGGAGATAAATTTGGAACTCATCAATTTTGCTATAATATTGGCGAAAGGAGTCGTTCTCCCCATTGGCGACTTGTTTCTCGGTTCTCTGTACACACTCTTGGATCATTTGGATATGGACATGCGTGCTTCAAACGGTTACTTGAAAGTGGATTCGTATGTTCATTTTGCTTTTCTCCAAGCGTGGCTATGGGAGCATTTTGAAAGATATGCTCCTAAACCGTTAGTTTCACTTCAGCTTCTTGGGGTAGTTCGAGTATACTTAGGCCGGTCGAATAGGCGTCCAAGAGCTGGCTCAACCCTGGCTGATTTCCTTGATAACTCGTGCGCCGCTAATTTTCGTCCATGGGCCCCGGTGTGTACATCCATAGCCCAGAGTTAATACTTTTGCACTGCTCCAAACATGTCTTTGCTTCTTGGTGGAGGGAATCTGGGCGTCGGTGAGATTGTATTCATGCAAAGTTGCACGTATGGCTATATACCGTCTTTCTTTCGAGGATCGTGTCAGGAAGTATCTTATAATATTGAGCGAGCGGCTCGGAATATGGGTTTCGACCAAGGGGTCCCTCTCGTTCGTCGGTGGCGGCTCCGGAGGGTTCATTATCGGACGTTCTTGATGCTAGTGTTCTTGCACCGGCAGAAGTCTCCCTTTCTTGCTTTCGGAGCGAAATCCGTCAACTACCTCCAAGTATAATGCATTACGCGAGTGAATTCCTCGTCATCCAGGAATTTGTGAAAGCCATAGTGGACAACACTCGTGGTAGGCCTTCCGCCGAGATTTTAGCAAAACATCCGTTGTTGAGGGATATTTCTTTAACCAAAAGGAAATCCGTCGATCTGGACGTAGACAGTCCCCAAGTGAAGGAGCGAAGGTCTAAGAATCGTGCGGCGGTTTCGGTCGATTCCACGACTCTACCGGCTTTTAGTTCATCCAACATGAGGGTACGTGTGATTTCTTTCTTGACTTGGTGGATTACGTATATCCTTGTTTCTTTTACGAGAACGTGTCCTTGTATCTCATCCGGGGTTTGGCTGACACGAAAGCCTTTGCAAAACTTTCAAGTAGTCAGAAAGCATCGTTTTTCGAGACAGAGGGTGGGGGTGCCGAGCTCATCCATGGTGATGGGGATTCCGAAAAGGATGAAAGTCCGAGTTCGGCGATGGCAAGAGTAGTTCTTAGATAATGATGACGAATCTTCTTCTAGTCGATCTGGCCCAGATCGGTGAGTCCCCTCCATGTTTTCTTCTTTCCCCTTTTTTCCTTTCTTTGCAGTAAAACTGAATTTTGATTTTTAGGAGGAAACCGTTCCTGGGGATGATCTTGAAGTGGAAGACCACCAGAGTAAAGACGTAGCCGTACTTCCCGCTGCGGAAACTGTGCCAGCTAGCGCCTTGTGATCGGTTGTCAATCCGTCAAAAATAATTTCACTTTCTTACTCACTAAATTTAAATGAAGTACAAGGTAAGGAAGAGTTCGTTTCCACAGAGAGGCAATTGTTGTTATGCAATTTTCGGTTTCTAATGTAACCAGGGGGGAATGTTTGTTGTTTTAACGAAATACTAAAGTAAAAATAAAATAAAGCAAAGCAAATAGTTGGAATAATCAATAAGGAGAAGATATTGGTCATGGGATAGTATCATTCACAAACATGTATTTTCATCAATGATTAGAATTGGTATTTTAATCTCTCATCTACTAATAGTCCTAGGATACCTTGATTGCAAGTATATCACGCTAACTCCCTGTTTTCATCACAACCACATCAAAAGATGCATATGTGAATTCTTCACAGAAAGCAACCTAAAGTGTAAAAGCACAATTAGATTTAACTCCCTAAAAGCTATAAGTTCTATGGAATAAGACTAATCAATGCAAACGAATGTGTAAAAGCACTAATCGTTTTAACAAAAGTTATGATTCACTTGTGACTAGTAGGATATATCACTACAAGCACTACCCACAATTATGCTACTTAGAATCAGGGATAAACAACTTTTTCGTATTGAAAACCCTAATATAGCTCTAGAGATGAATGTAAATCGGATTGATTCCGTACTCAACCAAACAAACTATCAAATCATATAACACTATTAATTGTGAATCACAAACAATAAAATATTGAGACAAAACTAATTCATTGAATCATATAACATATTGAGAAATCAACTTTATCCCATAACCAATAATATTTGTTTAGCTACTCATAGCTATGGAGTTCATCATAATAATATTAATTGAAAAGAAGAAGATGAACAAAAGCAAACCCTAGAAGCGTAAAAAAAAACCGGCTCTCCCAAGTTCCAAGAAAAATATATGTGTTATCCAAAAGTTGTAGGATTTCTCTTTTATAGCTCCTCTTGTTCCAAAATTAGGTCTAGCCTTCAAAGTCCATTAGATGAAAATCCATCAAGCCCATAAGAGAGAGAAACCCATGTAGAAAATATGTCCAAAAATATGTCGCCGGAAAACTGGTATTATGGCCGGAAATTGGCCGGAAAGGTGGCCGGAAAACGGCTCAGGTGACAGGAAAAGTCCGCCCGGTCACCGGTCAACGAGTCAACTCGGTCAACGATCCAACTCGGCCGACGATCCAACTCGGCCGGGTCAACTCAGAGTCAGCCCGAGTCAAGCCTGGTCAGTGAGTCAGATGGTTGAGCTAATTTTTCTTGGCTCAGGCCATTGCATAGGCCATATCTGTGGTGCACCAAGATGGTGCATCAGTGCTTCCCTTCTAGCCATCTTGGCCTGTCTTCTTCACAGCTTCAATGCCACCAGACTATGCCAATTCCCTGCAATCTCCAGGCCTAGCCACAGTAATTTCAGTTGCATAAAACCCTTACACTGCTTCAAACTCCAGCCACACCCCTGCAATCTCACAACCTCCAGTAGCGCACTTCATCTCAGCTTCTCTTTTGCAACTGCGATAACCTCCATATCTACACAACCGTCATCATCCCTGCAGCTTCTCCTTAACTCAGTTCCTGCACAACTGCAACTCAACGGAACCAAACCCATAACAAAAAACCCATTCTTATAATTGAGTTTAAACACCACAGACTCATGAGTTCTTAACCACCACCAATATCTGCACCTCATTTTCACAACCTTGAGCATCAAACTCAACCACATCCACCTGTCTTATTGCAACAGCTACAACAAGTCTTTTCAACTCTCAGCCAACCCCATTCCTTGCTCTGTCACATAACAGCTCCAATCCCCATTTTTAGTCTCTGTTGTAGCTCCATAATCTCCAACTGCAGCTCAGCAGCACCGATTGAAAAATCTCACGCCAAATCCAGACTGTATCTGCTCAGCTCAAGAGAGCTCTCAACCCTCCAGTTCAATCTACTGCATCCCTGCTTTCCTAATTCATTCATCTAGCCATCTCAGCTCAACCTACTCGCAGTTACACTAAACTGTGGCCATGACCGCAACACGAACAATCCGCAACAAACTTATTCGTCCCCTGTAATATCAGCTCATTTACATTCATGACACCTTCATCTTTACCAGCACCACAAGCACTTCTTTCTCATCTTCTATAGGCTCATGACCACCACCAATTCATCAATTTCTCCCAACTGATATCACGCAGCGCTTTCAATGTGTCACCCCTTCAGCTGCAACCTTTCCAGTCCCTGTAATTCACATACACAGCACCAGTTGTATCCACCACTGCCATGATCAGCTGCAATACTCCCTAGCTTCAGCTCAACTCCTCAAACCCATTTGCGCAATAACCAACACCAGCTCGAACCCATTACTGCCAATACAATAACACCTCCATCTTCTCAGGGCCTTTTTGTGACATCAAAACCACCTTCAATTCCATTGACATACTTGATCTCATCATGTGTACTTTCTATCTCCGCCACCTTCAACAACAGTACCAATCACCACTGCAGATTCGGACCAACATCCTTACGCCATCTAAACCAATTCGGACTTGTAATCTTCTCAAATCTCGAAGCAGCATCTCGGTCTTACGTATCTTTACAAACCTTCAACGAAATTCCTCCATGGCACACCACTGAGATCTTTTTCCCCTACAATTCACAAGACCCACATCACTATAACTTCAATTGAAGCTCAAATACGAGATAACCCATCATTCAATAGCAGGGATTCATCAATTCCTTCTTCACATTCACTTCAAACCCTAGCTCTTCAGTCGACATCATTGATGAGCATCAGAACTTGAATCTGAGTAATACCCATTCGTTATCAGGGCCACCTTCAACCTCCTCTTTATTTCAACCATCAATTTCTTCAACCTCAAACACACGGAAACCCTAGCTTATATTTCTTCTTAATTCATCAGCGGATTCTCAGTTCTTCTCTCAACTTGAACCCTAAAACAATGAACCCTAGCTTCTTCTCGATTCTTCCACAAATTCTGTTCTCACTGATTTCCTCCATTTCTTCACGGAAGCGTGACAGAGAGAGAGTAGATAGAGAAAAAGGAAAAATGGGAAAAATGAACCCTAACTCTCCCTCTCTCGACTTTTGTTGGGTTACAGTATATGGAATTACTAGTGACACCCAGTGCTTGGATATGAACCACCCGTGTCTTCTTGTACTGTCAGTTACAGGGAGCTGACAAGCTTATTCATAAGTTTTGCTCATAACTTCATCATACCACGTCGGATTGACCTCGTTCGTTCTCCCGTGAGTTCCCTTTTTGCCTTTTCCGCTCCAAATGAATGATTTCATCTTCTTTTGCTCCAAATGACTCCAAAGTACCTAATAACTCAAAAACAAACATAAGATACATAACTTACAAGAAAACTCGCAAAGAAAGCATAACTACTAGATAGTAAATTAGGTGTATTCTACACCTATCAAATTCCCCCACACTTAAACTTTGCTAGTCCTCGAGCAAATCAAACAAAACAATTCTAAAATACATACAACTCTGTGTCATCGAGGCTACGGTTACTCTTAGCATAAATAACAAACCTTTGAACCCCTAGGTGTCCCTAGTGGACGAGTTATAGTCTCGTGAGGGTTTACTAGAGATATACCCACAAAACCTACTTTCCAACTTACTAGTTCTCCGAAATAATAGCATCCAACGCGCTAAGAAGACATAGAGATTCTGCACACTAGTCATAAGAAGTTAGACACATAAATGAACACAATCTCATCATTAAAAGTTGAGATAGAAATAACCATCCCTTCTCGAAAGATATTCGGGTTCGGAGCGATCAAAAGTCTCGACTCTGCCTCACAAGAAAGGGTTTTATGAAGTTGCTCTCAATAATAAATAGATTTTTATGGGTCACACATGTGTCCAGGTTGGAATGAAGAGAGAATCCTGCGACACGTTGAATGGTAGAAAGGCAAAACCCTCCGAATTGTTTTGAAAACCCACATCTTTTATTCATTTTTGAAAACCCATTTTTCTGACGATCTCTAAGAAAGGAAATCAACCACTTAACGAAGGTGGGAATATGCTTACTTACCTCGTTATCCGTTCGGCATGCAGCTAGCACCACTCTCACAACATCCATAGAAACGTCTTCGGTCTTCAATCGGTGTCTTCATCTTCGTCTTCGGTCTTCAACTCTTGATGATAACTCTTGAACTTCGTAGAATCTTGACAATATGATTTTTCCTCTAATTCCTTGGTGCTTGAAACTTCACTATAGATATTCCTTGTTCCCTTGGCTTTATTGAAATAATACAAAACTAAAAACGAACATACAAACCCAAAATTTAATTTTAATTAATTTTTTTCTCTCTTTTTTTTTCTGTTTTTTTTTTTTTTTTTTTTTTTTCATAAAAAATAAAACAAATACAAAATAAAACAATAAAACTAGTAATGAACCCTAAGAAATTATCTCTTGTCTCTTTTTTTTTTTCTCTTTTTTTTTCTTTTTTTTTTTTACTTTTTTTTTTTCTTCAATTTTTTTCTTTTTTTTTTAATTTTGAGACAAGAGAAAAATAAAATACAAATAAGATAAAATAAAAACGTAAGTACAAAGGCCATGGTGTAAGTACTTTACCGCTTGATTCTTCACAACTTATATGTCTTGATATCATAAACTTCTCGAACTCTCATCCTTGATAATTTTCACTCTTGTACAAAAGTCTTCAACTTGTAAAAATTCTGCTCCTTGTCTTGTTGCTTTACTTAAATCTGAAATCTGCTCATTTCTGTACCGTTGCTTGTAAACTTTGGACGTTTTCAACTTTCCTTCAAATTTGTGATGCTTATCTTGTTGATGATGATGGTGTTTCTATGGACCTGTTGGTGTAGAGAGAGATAAGGTGGATGGTGCTAACTGCGAACAAGATTACAAGTGGTATGTAAGTTAGCAATTCAATGTCACCATCATGATTGATAAAAAATAGCACTCAAGAGATCAAAATAATGCTTCTATGGTGGGAGGTTGGGCAGCTCACCATTCTGCCCGGAATTAACGTACGGTGACACACACTCTAAAAGCACAAATTTAGACAGGTACAAAGAATTGAAGGTTGGTGCCTCACATTATGTAACATGGGTAGTCTCCACTATAGGGGATCACTACTCTAATACCGAATTCAGTCTACACCTTATTTGCCACTGGCATGGTTAAATCCAACTTTAACTCTCATACAAATAAGAAACCCGATCATGTTCTCTGTCATCTCTAAGTTCAGTCACTCTTATGAGATTCTCGATGTAATCTTAGCGACATGTATACTATGTGACTCTAAACTAACTACAAGTTGGAGTTTTCTTATTCACTAATTTACACAAAAGTTGAAAATTTCAAAAATTTACAACGCAAACCATTCCCCCATACTTAAAATTTACATTGTCCTCAATGTAAATTGAATCGTCCAAAGTAAGTCAAGGTGGAAAATTCAAACAAAAATCAGAAAAAATAAAAACAAGAAAAACTAAAAACAAGACAAGAAATAAATACAAGACAAGAAATACTCATCCTTTGGGTTGCCTCCCAATTAGCGCTTGGTTTAAAGTCGTCAGCCCGACTATCTCCTTGCTTTCTATGACTCCTCCAGAGGGAGTACATCCACAAAGTTAACTCCTTCCACCACTTTGGAAGTGAAATTCTCATAATATGGTTTCAACCGGTGCCCATTAACTTTAAGTTCTTTCCCTGTAGCTATGCTACGAATTTCCACTGCACCATGAGAAAACACATTAGTAACAATAAAGGTCCGATCCATCGTGACCTTAATTTACCCATGAAATAAATGCAAGCGAGAATTAAACAAAAGCACTTTACGCCCAATGCAAAATTGTTTCCTAGAAATCATGTTATCATGGAATGCTTTCGTCTTTTCCTTATAAATGCGTGAACTTTCAAATGCATCATTGCGAAGCTCCTCTAGCTCTTGGAGTTGTAATTTCCTTTGCTTTCCAGCCCCATCCATCTCCATGTTGCATTGTTTAATAGCCCAAAACGCCTTATGCTCAATTTCCACAGGTAAATGATAAGGTTTACCATACACAAGCCTAAAGGGAGACATCCCAATAGGTGTTTTATATGCGGTTCTATAAGCCCACAAAGCATCATTAAGTCGCATGCTCCAATCTTTCCTTTTGGGTTCACCGTCTTTTCTAGAATAGATTTCACCTCCCGGTTAGACACCTCGGCTTGTCCATAGGTTTGGGGATGATAAGGTGTTGCAATCTTGTGCGACACATTGTACTTCGTCAACAAGCTTTGCAAAATCCTGTTTTTGAAGTGAGAACCCCCATCGCTAATTATGGCTCTTGGAATTCCAAACCTTGCAAAAATATTAGCTTGCACAAAATCTGAAACCACTTTAGAATCATTAGTTGGGGTGGCTTTAGCTTCCACCCATTTCGAGACATAATCAACCGCAAGTAAGATATAAAAATTCCCATGGGAGTTGACAAAAGGCCCCATAAAATCAATACCCCATACATCAAAAACTTCAATAAATTGAATAAAAGTTTGTGGCATTTGATTTCGGGCACCTAGATTGCCGGTTCTTTGGCACATATCACAAGTTGTACAAAATATATGTGCATCCTTAAACAAAGGAACCACCCAAGGAACCCGAAGCCATTTGCAAGACCAAGTATTTTCGCACCGCAAGGAAAAGTCAACAAAGGCAAAGGGGACAATGTTGTCCAGGTATCCTTGACCCTAGGTCCCTTATTATCACCCGAAACACTCCCTCCACCGACTTTGAACCGGAACTGGATCCCACTGTTAACGGCTGTAAACTAGTGCAATGTTGTAACCTAAAATAGGTAACAAGGGACTAGGTATGATGGAGAATAGGCTATTCTTTTTATATACACAAGGGATCAACAGTTATAATTTGAAGAAAAAAAATAGTTGTAATGCTACAGAGGTTATTGGGAAAATAACAAAGATTTATAAATTAAATCGATCTCTGTTTTCGACATACTACCAAGCCATAAAAGCGAGGGAAAGAGATGTTACAATCACAAAATGCCGACATCATAAAGAAGCAATAATTTATTGGGAAAACAACTAAGATGTATAAAGTTGTCATTCACATGTTACGGAATAGTTGCAAAGCAATAAAAGAAGAAAAGATGTAGACGTAGCTCAAATGACAACTCAAGGAACCGATGACATATATATAAATAAAGTTGGAAGTGTTAAAAATTTAATAAAGGATGTCTGGCTTATTGAATAAAGTATTGTTATGGATAACCTGCAAACATTATAAAAGAATAAGGAAACAAAGCGGAAAGACTAGACGATGCAAGGTTTGAAGAAAATAATGATGCAGTGTTCACATTATAAAAGAATAAGGAAACAAAGCGGAAAAGACTAGACGATGCAAGGTTTGAAGAAAATAATGATGCAGTGTTCCTCTACCACAAGTTATATGACAAAATCCCATTTATACAAAAAATATCCATGCGCGTCTTGTCAATATCAAACACAGAAAAATAGTGATGCAATGTACCCCTACCACAATTTGTATGACAAGATCCCACCTATTATGTGTATTGTCCCTATGAATTTGAATTATTATTTTGAATAGTGGGTGAATGAGCTCGGTTGGATGGAAAACTCAGTCCATTTATGATGAGTCTTTTATTTTATAGATAAACGGACGGTGGTGAACACCTTACCGAAAGTTACAACTACGAAAACAGATTGACAAGGACCATTACATACAAAGATACAAGTTTTCCAACAAAGCTTCATAGGCTGTCTCCTTACCTTTGTCTTGCAAATATTGCGACACACCTGGAGGGTCTCTTTCCTTATCCTTGTGAAACTGCTTCAGCTCTTTAGTTGGTCATTTCTTTTCTGCTCATGTCCTATGCGGCTACGTACTCTGTTTGCATTGTCATTGGAGGAGGCACAGACTTCAGATAAGGATTCGACATTTTTGTTTCACTTCTAAAATTAGTGGCATTCTCCAAGCGAATGTTTGTTGATTCTTGCCACAACTGGTTAGCCATACTCTTTAAAACACAAAACGTCTCATTTTGCAGCTTGACGATATTGGCCTGATTTGCGACAACATCCTCCAGTATTTTCGTCATATCTTCCATGATGGTTGGATTTCGAGCACTCGTGGTTTTGAAAGAGTTTGACTGACCCGGGTACGTCATAAAATGGAAAATTGGCATTGGTGATTGAAATGAATTTTGGTTATTAGATCTAAGATCCACCCTTTTGAAGTTGAGAAAACCGAAATGAAAAATTGAGATAACCGATTTTGCAACCGAGAGATTAATCTCCCACTGCGGTCGCCAGTTATTTTGGGGTAAAAACTGATTTTGCTGGTTTTGGTAAATTTGGTTGTGCCGTAGAAATGAATCTAAACCCTAAACAAATGCCTTCGCACGTGAGTACTTTAGATTCGAGAGATCAATCTGTACAATTCTGGCCTAAACCAAGAAATGGCCGTTCTAGTCTTGCTTCGGTTAAAAAGTGAAGGAGAAGGGTTGATCTTACGGAGGGAAGCGAAAAAGGTGTTGTGATCAGAATGGTTAACTCTGAAGGTGTGACTATTTTATGACTTGTATCAGAATATGGAACTTTCTTGCGGAATGTAAGCTATCAGTTTTTGGTGTTTTTTCTGGAAACTTGTGTTGATAACACTTGTGTTTTTGGTGTGATTCGAACCCAACACAGTGTGTGCGTTAGGTGAATGCTCCACCGTTGTGACATGGTTGATATCTTGAGTATTTGATAAAAAATATGTAGCAAGTTGTTGAGTGGGTCTTGCCTAATTATTCTGACCAATCACGCGCAAACTAAGTGGCGGGTAGTCATGTGTGACGATCCGAGTCATAAGACCTGCCGCAAAGAATAGCATGTGGCGCTATTAGGTCAACTAATTAAGTTATTTGTGAAGCCGATACTCATAGAATATCGTGTGTATGCGATGCATGTAGAGCATCGCTTTTAAGAAAGCAACTCAAAATAATTGATGCATGTGAAGTATCGTTGTATTTGAGCCCGTCTTGGTTGGTCGCGGAACCTAATGTCTTAATAAGAGCATGACCGGCCATTTTCAGGAAGCTGCTGGGAGCTAT
The DNA here is from genome assembly GCA_023531295.1 of Papaver armeniacum. Classification (NCBI taxonomy): domain Eukaryota; kingdom Viridiplantae; phylum Streptophyta; class Magnoliopsida; order Ranunculales; family Papaveraceae; genus Papaver; species Papaver armeniacum. Next base: position 119,063 of record JAJJWW010009017.1, read on the forward strand.
TTATACATGCAAAAGGTTCGGTCGGTCCCTATAAGAGAGTGATGGCTGGCGACTATGATGACATCCTATTGGTCTCCTAAGATTTAATCTAGGCCGGTCAATTCGGCTGGCGAAGTTGGACGCCCGAGATGATTTGTGGTAGTTAATGGCTGCCCAAATTCATGTAAACAGCGCGACCAACCCCTTTTGGACGATCGTTTGGGAGCCATATGTGCAAGCCGTGGATTGGCCGATTGCAGCTTATGGAATGGGAGTGGCCGTTGATCATGGCCACATCTTGTTGGTTTTTTAAAATAAGAGTTAGGCCGACCAATTCGTCTGGCGAAGTTGGACGGCCGAAATGATTTGCGGCAGTTACTGGCTGCCGTTGATTCAATTTAGGTTTTAAAAACCGTGTGGCCAACTTATTTGGGCCAGCGTTTTTTTTGTGTTGGTGCGCGATGCGAGCTGTTCGTCCGGCCAACACTATAGTCGAGCCAATGGTGAGCGTATCCGCACCTTGCTCTTTGATTGAGATTGAATCTAGGCCGGTCAATTCAGCTGGCAAATTTGGGCGGCCAAGATCGTTTTGCGACAGCAATATGCTGTCGCTAACATAATTTAGGGTTTTATAAGTCGTGCGGCCAACCTACTTTGGGTAAACGTTTGGTGGCTCTGCTTGCGAGTTGGAAGGATTCCGATTGGCCAAGGCATTAATAGGCCCGCCAGTGTGCATGGTGGCGCTTATCCAGTCACTCCAGGAAGTGGCCAGACTCGATAAATCGGTTGGCCAAAACGTAAGGCCGTGATCGTTTTTAGACTGACATGGGCAGCCTATGTTAGATTCCTTAAGGAATTAGGCGCGTCGACCAACCAACTTCCAACTTTATTTAAAAGTACATGTGGAGCATTTAAAGCGATGTGATTGATCGATGGAAAGAAGGGCCAACAAGCAATCTTATGGGGCGTGGCCGGCCAGCCACGGGCGGCGCATGTTAGGGCGAACTGGCCGGCCAAGTGGCGTGGCCGTTCCTCCTCTTGCTGTTGCTTCTATTTGCCGTAGCTTATCTTTTACTTCTTGTTTTCTTCCTTTGGAAGGATTTTGCTCATATTAGTCCATGGCGGATTAATTTCCTAGCTTTCCTAGGTCCGATCTCGACCAATAGGGTTCGAGATACTGCGCAGGGCGCAAAAAGCCTAATTTTTGCAAATTAAATAGGTCTAAATTTGAATCACAATGAGCTATCACAAAATTGATCAAATTTGAAAAATTATGTGTGTTAACACAAAATTCTTTTATTCTCAGAGAGCAATTAGCGCATCTTCTGATTAAGTATTTTCATGCAAACCTTAATATTGATACTTCGGGAAATTCATGTTACTCAGCTGCGAGTAAACACTAATTGTCATGTCATACCAATATTAAGAATTTATCCGGGGAACATAGCATAGGAAAATATACTAAATAAGCCATACATTAATGAATAATGCAGGCGAGAGATAAAATCTACAGAATATTTGGGGTTGTTGCTACACGCATCATTCTGGGTAATTTTATAGAAATATACTGAATTGCTCAATACATATGTAAGTAAGGAGGCCTGGGCACTCATCACTGTTAAATGGCTCAACTTCTTTGCAGAACAACTGAGCATTAAATACATGGTTTTACAATTTTAGCCCTGAACTAAAAACCACCATCAACAACATGTACCAATTTTTCATGTCATCTTAAACGATATGTGCAACTTCGTATTTACGTCGTCCAGCACCAACATATATCTCTTACCAATTAACTTTTCTTGAAGATCACGCACCATTAGGTCAAGAGTTTGATCAGTAATGGAGTGCTGTAATTGATCCAGTGCTCTCAATTGATCTGATTCGTTATATCAGTTTTTAAAACACCTGTTACAAGATCCTTGAACTGTATAAAAAAAAAAGGATGCGGAGTTTTTGGTTCCTTTCATTGGTATTAAACTAGTTCAAATGTTATATTAAAAAAAGAAAAAGAAAGTATAACGGCAGCGGTATTCGCCAATTAACAAGAACTCTCTTCTATAACTAGCAGCAAGAAGAGTTTAAGTGTTATGCGACCAACCTTTGATTAGGTCTAAAACACAGTTGGGAAAGATAGATAAAATAATAGTTTTTAGCTTTGAAGAAGAAGAAGCCCCAAAACTGGGTGGAATAATATTTCTTAAAGGTGTACATACCAGTTTCTTCTTCTTCTTTTTCTTCTAAATTAATCATCCAAGCTTCAGTCACCTGGATAAATTGGTATCGCTGGCCAAAATAGATTCTCTAAATTGGAGGGACTAAGGAGCAAAAAAAAAATCTAAAATGTGGGGACATGAAAAAATAAGAAAAATAATGCAGTAACATTTTTTTTCCTAAAAGTTTCCTCGGGAACTGCAAATATATACAATACAATATCCAACGGCTAGAAAGTGCACCCTCACGGAAGCTATCACGAAGGTAATTTCGTCACATCACGACTCATTGAACCAGTGGGTAATTGTAACGGTTTATCTTGTTTTAAACAGATTCAACCTGGTGAGGGTGTAATAACTGTCATTAACCCGGTTAGAGCTGATACACTTTCCCTCTTATATGAACATCCAATTCCAACCAGGAGAAGGGAAGAGATGTCCGAAACTTTATGTCATTGTTTTGGTTTTGATTCATCGACGCAGGAATATAAGGTTGTGATTGTTTATACTACTAGTTCCGGTGATGATCAAGAGTTTATATGCATGGTTTTTACATTGGGAACTAAGACATGGAGAAAGATAGTTACTCGTACTTCTGAAATCGAAAATGCTAGACACCACGCCATATTTGATCGCTACTTGCTCGCGTACTTATGTGTCCAGTGTGAGTCAGCTATTGGGTGGGGCTAAGGAGAGAGAAAAATCTGACGCAATATTCCATCTTTTATATCTCTATCTTTACTCTTTTTCCTTCCTGCATTTTATACCAAGAAAAAAAACAAAAATAATTATGGAGATTCAAGAAGTCCATTACATGTCAAGTTGTCTTAAAAGAAATTTTGGGCTTAACCGTTAATTTCATGCCCAGTTTCATAACCCGTGTTGATTTATTACACTGCCGCCTCCAAAACCGGATCCCACCCAATTAATTATGTTTAACCGATTTATTCTGACTGATCCAAGTTGGACCCTACCTGTTCAGGATTTATGTATTCTTAGTTAGAATCTATGATAGGGAAAGTCAGTGGATAAAGGCACGTAGTTCATATGTTAATTTGTGATCATGATATATGAACAATAATAAAGAGATTTCTCCTTAAGTAAAGATTAACCAATTGCTGTATTTCTCCTTAAAGAAAACAATTTTTTTCTTTCACATGAAACGTTAGAATACATAAGGAGAAATCTGGCTATGCATTTTCTCTCACATGAAGCATTTCTCTCACATGAAGCGTTTTTTTTCTCTCACATGAAGCGTTTCTCTCACATGAAACGCTTCCGCTTTATTGAAACAATAAAATGATTTTTTTTAATTGAGTTTCACTATTAATTTTATGATCAAAACCATTTTTGACACCATTATGTGTGTGCATTATAATATGGTTTGTGTGATTGTGCGTTATGGTATAGTTTCTCTCACATTATTGTTTTTCTTTAAATTTTATGGGATTATACTTAAAATTATTATTGGACTCTTTAGTTATCACCACAATGATACTAGAGTGTTATATCTCATTATAATCATAATGTCATTATAAGCATGAATTTGCAAACCGTAAAGTGTAGGTTTTGCAGTTATCGACATCATGTGATAATGACATTATTTTAGTTGATTGGCTATCACCACAGTGATGTCAAATCACTTTTGGTCATGATCACAATTTTGTCAAATGCTTGTAATCTTGTTTTTCTTACATATATCAGAACAAAATTTACCCACAGGAAATTGGAGTTCACATATTTAAGAAAACACTAACTGATATGATTGTTGATCATACATTATGGATATGAATTGATTTAAATCTTGAGGGTGTCTAGTGTCATTATGTTTAATTTTTCTTTTGACCATTTTTGATAGACACATTCAAATAAAATCATGATTAAGTAAACGCCACATGATTTTTGATACATATTTTCTTTAAAATACTTATTTAAAGTTTTTAAATGCTTATATAGAATTGAGTAACCCATAATGGATTTTCATATTTTAAATGCGCAATCAAATATGTTACTTTAAGTCTAAAGCTCGGTGCATTTTTAAAGAAGAAATAAAGAATTATTGTTTTTGGGTTATTTCTTATATTTGTGAAAATCATTATCTACACTATAACCTTTATTTATTCTGATCCTTAAAACTAGTATCGAATTTAACTAGCGATACATCAAAGAACTTTCTTCAACGAAATTTTATTATTGAATTATACTTATAGACTTGCTTAATGCTCGATTTTGGTTTATGAAAGGCTCATCACGTTTGGATATTTTTTAATTAAAGGGTGTTGGACATTTTCACAAATTATATATGACATGCTTTTGAATGAATGCTTATGATTAATGTTTCAGGGTTACTCATAATTGTTTATAATCGACTAATTTTATGATCAGATCAAGGATGTCCATATCATTGATTAAGACCATGCAATGTCACAAGAAAACCTAGTGTGATATTTGCAATTGTACATATTTGCTGGATTGTTTAGTTATCAGCACAGTGATACTAAACTCTTATCTTGTAAGTATTGTATATTTTGAGTCCTTTTAGTTTGACTTAACGATTAGAACAATGTTGCTCACAAGTGGTTTTGGTTCACACGTTTAAACAAGCATTAAGTTTATCTAAATATTTCATATACATGTAAAATAATAGCTACCCACAGGTGACTATTATTCCGATGTATTAGGTTGAACATTAACATTATTTGAGTTTGTTAATACATGATAATACGAGATTCTCCCACATGTGATTCTAGTTGTGGTATTAAACAAACATAATGTTGTGTGTATGAGAAGGTAAAATATGTACTAATGTTTTTCATGTCTCACATTGTTCCTTGATAAGGTTTTACCCACAGGAGAATCTTATTGAAGGTATGAAACTATTGTAAGCTTAATTGTCATTTATCTCTATTATAAATTTCAGCCTTTCTCCTTATTAATTGTTGATTATGATTATTTTGTAGACTTTTAATGGTCCATTTTTTGGAAGATAAAATTGTTTATCACCTGATGATTTTTCGCGTTACTGTGTAATCTATCAATTGCATTATGAATCTCAATCCGTGGATATTTTCTCGAACATTAATTATTGAATTTGAGAGGCAATTATAGAGAAAGTGAAAATCATAAGTCTGATAAAGGTGGTGAATATTGTGAAAGGTATGACAAAACAGGATAATATCCTAAATCTTTTACGTAGTATCTCCAAAAGTTTGGATTTGTTGCTCAATACACAAGGCCAACTTATCCTTGGCATAATAATGTATAACAAAAGGAAAAATCATACTTTTATGAAAATGGTTAGAAGCATGATGAGTTATGCATAATGACAACATATCAGTGAATGTATGTTCTTTTAACAACTGTATAATTTAAATAGATTTCCTAGTAAAGCAGTTTCAAAGATACACTTTGGACTAGAATGGCTGGAAACCTAGTTTAAATCACCTTTAAGTTATGGTTGCTCAGTTGGAGGTGAGGGCTCACATTCCAAGAATGAAAATTGGATTTGAAAACTATTACTGGTTCATTGGTTTTCCTAAATAATCCAAATGGTGTTCATTAATGTTCTAACCGTAGTATGAGATTTATTGAAATCGAAAATATAAATTCATTAATGATGGCATAATCAGTGGGAGTACGTGGATATATCTGTTCAAGAAGTCATAATAATGATCCCTTTATGTAAGATTTCTATAGATATGTGAATCTTCTCATTGCCGGAATGTTAGATAATGAAAGACCACAAATTATTGATCCAATACTCCATAATATAATTACTGCCAATAAAGAAATTTTTTAAAAACAACATGAACCAACATTAAGAAGGTCTCAAAAGAGATTGAAAGAAAGTTATTCATGTTGTTTCAGTGATTTGCTTACAATAATTTATTTCATTTTAATATAGAATGGCAAAGACTCGATTTCTGGTTCACAAATATTATGTGTAATAATTTTGATTAATGGATTGATGCTATGTGAGCGAAAATCAATGGTTGAAAGTCAAGTTTCGGATATTGTTTAATTGCTCGAAAGACACAAGTCATTGTATGAAAGTGGGTCTTTCTGACCTAACACAACTGTAATAGCAGTGTTAAACAGTATAAAGAAAAACTTATTGCCTAAGATTTTACTCTGAAATGATGCATTGATTATAAATAAGTTTTTCTCTCGTTTCAAAGAAATACTTATTCAGAATTATCATAGTAATATTAGTAGCTCAGTATGAATTAAGAGTTGCATTACTCAAATGTGAAACTAGCCTTTACTAATGATAAATTTTAAGAAACTTTACGTGTGCCAATAAGAAGGCTTTGCTTTATAAATACAGGAACACGTAGTCTACAAGCTTAAGAAATCAAAGTATGAAATTAAGCAAGCCTCATGAATATTGCATATCTAAAATGCAACAAAACCATTAATGTTATTTAGTTTTGATGAAATTACTATATATCCATGCATATGCCTCAAGATCAGTGGGAGAACTTCATACTCTTGGTAATTTATGTTAAGACTTACTACCTACGAGTAGTGATTTGACATTATGCATATCTCTTATGATTCGAAATAAAGGATTTCAATGAAGCTTACCATGTGATACTCACATATCATCTGGATTACTAAAGACCTCATGTAAAGCGTATATCATATTCGAAGAATTTTGAGATAATAACATATTTAACAAATTTTGTTTCATATTGAATAGAAGATTTAAATTTAATCTTCATTACGTCTTAATTCTAATATGGAACATATAACAAGTTGTTGGTATGTTATATAAATGCCTAATGATTTTAAAAGAACAAAATACGGGAAAGTTATCAAGAATCTTGAGATACTAATCTTGAATTATGTCTTACAATTATTTAGCCTATCCAATTAGAGTTGATTGGATTTTCAAACTTCAATTTTGGTGGATGTACGGATTCTATAAAGGAAGAATCCATTAATACTAGTTCCACAATTGAGTTTGAATATTTTTGACTGCGAAACTCAGAGATTTAAGGTTTGTCTTCGCATTGCTGAAATTTATCGTCTTAACTTCGCAGCATTAAAGCACGATATGATACAATAGGAACAAAACACATGAACCTTGAGTATCCATACGTGAATTATGAAATTCAGAAACAATAGTTGTTCATTTAATGCTTAAGCACAATTATGTCCGCATTTGCACTTAATGAAAAATTACCTTTTTAAGACCTCTTAAGAAAAAATTAAAATCTTAAGTCTATGGGAGTAATTGATTACTGAATCAGCTAATTTATGTTCTTCCTTTTCAAAACTTATTGAGCTCTTATTAATGTCATTCTGAATTATTTCGGTATCCATGTTTAGTATATATACACTTATGTGAATGGATGAATGCTAGCAAAAATAGTCTTTCGTTTGAAGACATCATTGGACCATTATGATATCCCAATTTAAGGCCTGATTAAGTAAGTTGTTTGTGTTGTGGTACATGGAAGGGAACATGTTGATAACAAGACAACGTGCCACCGCCATGACTCGCATAAGTGATTTGCTTGGTTAAGGTATTATGTTTAAACCATTAAATTTTATTTAGCAATTACGCGCGCTTATGTTTTCTACGATTAACCATTATATAAATTATCTTATGGACCAGTGGGAGAATGTAAGAATATTTCTATACACAGAAATACTCCATTGGGCCATGTAATAATCTTGGTTAATTATGGATTATTGCTAAATTACGGCGGTTACCATTTATGGGATTATTTCCTAATATCTCCTCTTTGATGGACGGTCGAGATCTAATGCTATAACTAAACCCTACGAACTTGGTCCTCCTTCTACCTATAAAAGGAACACAATAGCCATCAGTATTGGGTTCGAGAATTTATCATTCATAACGTATGAGGTGAAGAAGGAGAAACCATGACTTCCACAAGGTATTACGGTTGCTCCAAAGATGATCGGTGTGCGATGGATTAACGCTATCAGGTATTCCATATAAAATTATCTTTGTGTATTTGGTTATGTGATTATCATGAAGTTCAACGATTCTAAATTACGTATCTATAAATTAAAACTTATAAAAGGAAGAACAAGAATATCAGAACCATGCAACTAGCAGTAAGCATGAAGTGTTTTGGTAACTTAGAATATATATACTTTTGGGCATTGCCCCATCATACATTGAAGGTTATAGATCTATACATGAATGAGAGACTAATTTAGTGTGACTTAAGCCAGAGAAAGTTCTCCATGTTGCTTCGATACCAACTACAGGGCGTGCAAAATGAGGGTAAACATTGGAGAGACTGATATTGCATCAATAAACAGAGAAAATATTTCCAAAAATATAAAAGAAGTGTAATTTTGGAGAGAAAATTTGTTTTCTTAATTGGTGTTGGTATTTTTGGAAACATAATTCAATAATATCAGTTGCACGTGTCAACATATCATTTATCCCCCATGTCCCCTTCAAAAAACGCCCCCATCAAAAATTTTCTCAAATAAACATGGATTTACTATTGTTGTAGAACTATAAAAGATTGGAGGATTCAAGCATGCACATAGTTAGTGATAAAGAAAAAAAAAAAACTCAAATTCTACACAGGAAGATGTATTTTTGTAGACATTGTCAAAACTCACTTCATTACACTAACATTTGGAACAAAATAACACAAATGAAGTGTTCTTGAAGAACTAAAGAATAGAATTGATGATACGAACTAATAGCATATTCACCGTTTTCTCCTCTTTGTCTTCTTATTCTTCAATTTTCCAGTGAGTTTTCTCTTTTTACTTCTTCCCACAGCAGTATTTGTAAGTACACTTATTTATCTCCATCGCCACGCGTACTAGAAAAACCCACGTGGAGGCCACGTCCTAAAGAGGAATGACACGTAGGGGCATCCATGATATCTAGACGACGTGCCATCTGTCAAGACCAACGGTCGAAGATGAGGGAGCATCCAAGGTAGGTAATCCCGCGCAACACCAAATAGTTACTCTACCCCATCACGAGGTGAGATGTAATCAACGGCTGGGGATAGTCCAACTGACACGAGTACGTGACAAGGAGGATCGACACCTTTGGCGCGGATTGGACCGCCCCAACCACTCGCATTTAATTTTGCTCGGAGGGCACGTGTCGGACAACCAACGAAGAAAACGAGGGTTGGTCAGCGTAATGAACTTGGGTATTGTAGAAGCCACGGAGTGACAGGGAAGTCCGCGGACCATGCACAGAGCACAAGAAGATAAGATCTCAACAGCTCTTTGCAAGTGGACCCACTCGATTTAGCTATATATATGTACATCCCTTCCACAGAAAGGGGGGATCGAGAGTAGAACTAAGGAATAGGAGAGAGAATAGTGAGAAGTAAGTATGAGGATCAACCTATGAGGTTGATGAATACCAAAGATCTTGTGATTACTTTTGTAACCGTTTACTTTATAGTGAATATTCCCCGATCCGTGGATGTAGGCCTTAGTGTTGAACCACGTAAACCATCGTCTCCTTTACATTTAGCATTCATATAGCTTTATTTATGTGTTTACGTCTTAGATCTATCATTTTGGATGTTGAGGAGATCATGACAAACCCGCGGGGTTTGGAATCAGTGAATCATCATCTACCTAGGCATATTATACTTATTCATATTTTAATGCGTGTATTCAATTCACACTGAGATTGTTTGTGAACACGTGGATGCCTACCTGATTTCCGTGTTCACAATATGGCGCTAGAAACAGGGACCTTGTCCCGGTAAAAAGATTTATCTTTCCCTATGACTTTATAGCCTCTACCTCAAAAGTTTTACTTAGAACGTAGACAGATCTCTGTTTAAACTCATTTATCGCATGTATCTATATTCTTTGTCTTTGTCTAACTGTGAGACTGGGTCTTTACGATTCTTAACTAGCAGATCGAGTTTTGGGGCTATTTTTCACATATTTATGTCTATTGTATTTTTTACCAACGAGATGCGGGCCTTTGTGTAACCTTTAAACCAACAGATCTGTGTTTTAACTGATATTTCAAACATAATTTCCACCAATAGATTTAGACTTTTTGCAAACAACAACCCATGGACCTTATCCCGGTTAAATCCGCATCCGTCTATGTTTTCGTATTGTTCGCCAAACTAACAGCTTGAGTACACTCATTGCCACTAGAAATCGAGCTTATGAAATCAAGTTTGAACTAACGGCTAACCCGTGGACTTTTTGTCTCGGTTTACCTCCATGCTCTCGTGCGAGAATATTACAATGGAAAGGAACAAAGATGCGGGAAGACAAAGGTACCTTCAAAAGAGGCACCTAGGACTACGCCAGTAGTAACAAGGAGCAAACAAAGGGCGCGGGACTCACAGCCCAGGGACAAGACGCAGAATGGAGCGGAAAGCACATTCCTTTCAGACGCGGGCATCATTGCAATGGAAGCAAAGAAGGCCGCGGCGGCAAAAGATGCTACACCTACCGAAGGAACTTCTCAAGTGGTCGCCTCCAAAGTGACAGCTACAACCAGGCCTATGGAACCTCGAGAAGCAGTAGCAGAATCAGTAATCCAGAACCCTCCATACGGGATACCGCGGACTAATGAACAAAGCGAACAAGCGCACGCGAGGATCTACGAAATGATCGAGCCGGATAGACAGTGGCGAGAGGAAATCAACACCGCGGCCCCCAGGAACAAGCTGGTACGGATAGGAACAAATCGGGCATCAAACCAGTCTGCGCAGATTTTGGCGCAATTAGAAGAGCTAAAAACGGAATCACGGACATACGCGGACGTGTGGCCTTACTAGCCCAAGAGAACCGGCAATTAAGAGAGAAGATCCTCCAAAGCGCGGAGCTAGAGAATCAACGGGGACGAGGCTAACTCGGCGGTGCGAGAATAGAGACCAGGAGGATGATCCTCGAAAACACACCTGCGGTAGTCAACCAAAGAGGAATACCCCAAAGAGGTGCGCGGAATAATAGAAGATCCGACCCAGACTACCACCAGGATACGTCGGGACTACTATGATGAGGAGGAGGCCACGACGTCACAACCTACAAGGAAGACACGGCCTTCCATTCAAGAAGAACACTTGTTTGGCAATGGAGAGTCTCCGCGCGAGAGATGTTAGCGAGATCAATCAAATCAAAACCAGGCAAGGAGGCGGAAGACTAGAACGAGGTTATGAAGGAGGCCAACACCACCCCACTCCTGCAGCCCGGCCCTGGCCACGGCTACCATACCGCGAAGTGTTCGGTCCCATCCTTTGAGTGTTACGACGGATCCACCGATCCCGCTGCCCACCTACGATATTACAACAGGGTAATGGCAAGATGGGACCACGACGAAGCTATACTGTGCAGATACTTTCCTTCAAGCCTGAAAGGATCCGCGCTATCTTGGTTTGATAACCTCAAGCTAGGATGCATCAATTCGTATGATCAACTCACAGAAAAATTCTTGGCCACCTACATGTATAACAAGGTTGTGAACACAGGGATGTACAAGCTATTCTCGCTTGCAATCAAATATAAGGAATCCATTCGAGAATACACGGATAGATGGCACAAGATATGCCAAGCCATAGGACATGTGGACCCTGTGGTGAGTATTAACTGTTACAAATGGGGACTTGATAGGATGAGCCCGTTGTTTGTCGAAATCCACGGCACCACCCCCAACCACAGAGGGAGATTTGAGGATAATCATTGAAAAACACGCGAGGTTGGAAGAAATTCAAAGAGAGAACCCAAGAGCACAGGCTCAACGACCTCCACGGACAAACTCCGCGGAACAAGTAAACAGACCAGCAGATCTGAAAAGGATCGGAAAGATGACCACAAAAGGAGTGGTAGAAAATTCGAAGACCGAGTCTACGAAACTCAACACCAGCTACGCACGCATCTTAAAGGAAATCAAGAACCGCGAGAACTTAGGCTGGCCTGGTCAGAAGGGGAAGCAACCTCCGACCTCGGCGGAGTCCAAAAATCTTGTAATTTCCACTTTGCTTCTACGGGCATCCAACGAGAGAAGTGCAAAAATCTCAAAATAATGATCCAAAAGCTGGTAGACGCGGGGGATCTCAAAAATTACGTAGAGAAGTCTGGAACGGAGGACAGAACCAAACGCAGCAAACATGTCCAATTTCCAGAGGGTAACCGCACACTAAATACTATATCCTGCTCGGAAAACAAAGAACCAACCCTAACCGCACAAATAGGGAAAAGATTGAGGAAACAATTTGAAGACTATTGTGAGCTCTACAACTTAGACGGAAAAGAAGTGGAAGAACACGAAGAATGGATGAGCACCTCTAACCTTCGAGGCCGAGGACATTGAGGATGACATGGAAGATCACAACGATCCTTTGATCCTCACTTTGCCAATCGCGAGGATGCAACATAAAGAAAATACTCATTGATGGAGGAGCTCAAAAGTAAATGTTGTTTCTGATACCTTCAAACGCATGGAGTTTAATGTGAGCAACTCTTGACCTCGCACTATACCATCTATGGGTTCAATGGCACGGCTACGAAGCCTCTCGGGGATATTGTTTTGCAGGTGGACGCAGGCCCCATGAAAGTTGACGCCGCTTGGTGTGGTGAACACGCCTTCACCCTACAATGCCATTATTGGACGAAAATGGGTCCACAAACTTAAGGGAGTCGCATCCACCTACCATCAATACCTTAGGTTTCCTACTCCCTTAGGGGTAATGGAGATCAAGGGTGATCAAGTTTCCGCAAAGGAATGCCGGGCAATGCAAATACAGCTCAACAATGAAGAAGATGAGAAAAGAAGAACCAACGGGGCCGGAACAAGGCAACATCCAAAGACAAAGCCATCAATGAATACTTGGGCGGAACCTCGGGAGGAGCTTTCCAAGGGGAACTCCATCGGAAACACCCGAAGCATCAACCTCAGCGCTTGAGGATGCTCTCGCAAACAAAATTTGAGCCTACCAAATAGCAATTAAAGAAAGTTCCTCACCTTGGGAACCAAAACCCACATTCACATCCTTGGAGCGGCGAAGGAAGTTAACATAGGAACGGAGGAGAATCAAGAAGATCAAGATAGGAACTCTAATGGACGAAGAACGAAGCCTCGGCTGGTGAAACTACTAAAGAATACGCGGATATCTTCGCGTGGAAGCTATCCGACATCAGGGAATAGGCCGAAAAGCTGTACAACATGAGTTGCGCATTAAACTGGCACACCCCGGTAAGACAAAGATACGAAAGGTGGCTACGGAATATCACAAATCCGTAGAAAGCGAACTTGCAGCTATTGGAGGCTGGTTTCATAAAAGAAGTCAAATATCCTACTTGGATCTCTAACATGGTAATAGTACCAAAGAAGAATGGTGGGGTCGGAATGCGTCGACTTCACCAACTTGAACAAAGCGTGCCCCAAGGACAGTTATCCACTACCCGGCATTGATCAACTAGTCGGCGCGTGAAGGATACGAAGATATATCATTCATGGATGGATAATGCAGGTACAATCAACTATTTTTAGCGAGAAGAAGATCAACAACATACGGCATTCTACACGCCCCACGGCTTATATTGCTATGTGAGGATGCCTTTCGGACTCCGGGCAGCTGGAGCAACATACCAAAGGATGGTCGATGCTATTTTTAAGCCATGGATTGGCGAGGACCTTGGAGGTCTACGTTGATGATATGCTCGTAAAAAAGCAGATTGAAGAAGAACCATCACCAAGACTGAGGATATCTTGAAGCCATGAGAGAACATAACATGAAGGTGAATCAGGAAAAGTGCACCTTCGGAGTAACATCAGGAAAATTCCTTGGGTATCTGGTGACAAAAGGGGCATTGAAGTAGATCCATAAAAATCGAGCCATAGTAGACATGCCATCTCAAAGAACCTAAAAGAAGTACAAAGATCAATGGATCCCTAGCAGCCATGGGAAGGTTCATCTCAAGATCCTCGGATAGGTGCAAACTCTTTTCAACATACTAAAAAGGGACGAGAATTTGAGTGGATGGCGAGAATGCGAAGAAGCTTTCCTAGGCGTCAAGCGGTACCCCACGAGAGATCCCTATCCTTGAAAGCCAGACCACGACGAAGTCTTGGCACTATACATTGCGGCAACAGACGATGCGGTAGCGCGGTACTTGTCGGGACCCGCACAAAGAGGAGCGAGTCGATCTATTATGTCGGCAAGACTATGAATTCCTTGAAAGAAACTACACAAGAATCGAACAACTCATCTTAGCCATCGTATGGTCTACATTAAAGCTTAGGGCGTGCTTCTTAACGCATGACATACGTATCCCATGCCGAGCACCCTTAAACCATCCTCAAAGGCAGGAAAGGTAGGACGCATAGCGAAATGGAGCACATACCTCGACCAATTCAATATCCATTATGAGCTTCAACACTCTCGAAATCGCAAGTGTTAGTGGACTTTCTAGCGAGACCTACCTTTGGACAACGAAGAAGAGGTGCGCATACAAGGATGGAGGGCCGCGGGTGCCCACGAAATATAAAAACAAAAGGAGCCAAATAACATTCTCGAACCAATGAACCCACGACAATGGGGAGGTCTTTGTCGAGCGGCTCCAAAAATAGAGAGGGGCGTGGGGATAGGCATCGTCGTCACCACACCTCTACGGGGATAGGATCGTGCACGCATTGATTGGAATTTGAAAGGCCATACAAATAACATCGTAGAGTGCGAAGGAGTGGTCCATGCCCTCAGCTTGATAATTGAATTAGGGATACAAAGTACGGTTGACAAGTGACTCACAACTAATCATACGGCGGATAGGCTACGAATACCATGTGTATGACGAGACAACGATGGCATACATGGCTCGGGTGCAAACGTTGGCTTCCCAAATACCAAAAATCAAATTCCGACATCTGCGTAGGAAGGAGCTCGGACACGCCAGATGCCCTGGCATATATATCAGCCATGCTTAAAAATGAGAATGTCAAAGCAATCAAGATAACAAGAGTGTACGAACCATCCATCAAGCCCCAAGAAACATGCGCGGCTAACCAACGCAAGTCTAAGGAGGAAGATATCTCTAATGATGATGTCGGAGAACACATATTCAGCGACTTTCGAACGATGACATCACGCGACAAGGCGATAGGGGCAGCGATTACGATCGGGGCGATTGGAGAATCGAAATCCACTCTTTCTAAAAGAAGAAACTCCCCGGGATACCAAACGAGGCTAGGAAAGTACAATCCGGAGGCTTGGGATGTACGAGCTAAGAGGCAGACCTTATACGAAGAAAATCATTCCACGGGCCACTTAGTACATTTGCTGTCCCGATCGAGAGGGACATATCATCTTGAAAGACATCCATAGAGGAGGCGCGGGGAATCACGGTGGAATGAGGTCCCTTGCGGATAAAGGCGAGACGGGGCTACTGCTGGCCAACCATGATCCGAGACACGGCTAGAATGGCGCAAAGGTTGGAAGAATGTCAAAGATTTGGCAAGCGAATCACGCCCGGCCACAAAGTTGAACTTTGTGGACAGTCCGTCAGCCCTTTGGGAAATGGGGTATCGACATAGTAGGCCCACTCATATCGAGGGACGAGGAAAGAAGATTCCTAATAGTGGCTGACGGATTACTTGACAAGTGGGTAGAAGCAAACCTTTGGCAGCAAGAGTCGGGATTGAGACGTCTTTACTTTTATTTTTCAAAATATCATCTGCGGAGGTTTGGCATCCTTGGGGAGATAGTTTCCGACAATGATAGTGACTACAAGGAAAGAATATCGACTTGCATTGCGACACCCTCAAAATTGAAAAAACAAATCCACCCCCATATACCCACAAAGCAATGGACAGCGAGAAGCCACAAACAAAACTTTGGCACTTATCCTTAAAAAACAACTGAAGCGAGTACAAAGGGCGGTGGTGTGAGCGGTTACATAACGTTCTATGGGCATATAGGGCGACTCGAAGATCCCTACTTAGGAGAGTCCCCGTTTTTACTCACGTACGGGCGACAGTAATCCCTACGGAAATTCTACTTCCAACAACAAAGACGAAGCATGGGAAAAAGAACCTCACCACGGACATGATGTTGGAAAAGCTTGACGACCTCGAAGAAAGAGAAAGCGGCCTTTTGCAAAGAATGGAAAACTACCAACGCAGGCTAGCTAGAGAATATAACAAAAAAAGTGAAACTTAGGAATTTTGTAGAAGGGCGGTATGTGTTGAGGACCATTCCCCCAATACCGGCGAGAAAAAAGTGGGGAAAATTAGCACCAACGTGGGGAGGACCCTACGTAATACACGACATCGAGGAAATGGCTCTTACTATCTGCGTGTCTGAAAGGGGAAATCATATGCATCCGTGGAATGCCAAATATCTCAAGCCATACTACCCATAACCTACCACCTGCGTATGCATTTCGAGAAGAAAACGGACTTACAAGTCCACATGTTTCTATCTCGACAAAGGAGTAACGACGCCTTAACTTTTTCAATCAATCCAAGCTTTCATTTCAAGTGTCATATTCTATTCATTACCCACACGCGTTTCAATTTATTTAAAACCCACAACCTATACCATATGAGACACATGTATATACTACTTACACAATGTACATTGAAAACCATACCACATCTTAATAAAATATCGATACTATCGTTACCCCGTGGACGTGTAGGCCTTAGGGCTTAACCACGTAAATCATCGTGCGGTTACTATTATTAAGAATTGGTATTATACTTTAGTGAGAGGATGTCGCACAAAGCGTGGATCATACCCTTGCAATATATACCGGGCAATATCCCATACAAAGCACACTCCACGCAATATATCGGAGCACACACATGCAATCTCTTGGAACTCCCCCGTAGCGTCTATAAGTGTATGACCAGGGGCGACTTCCACAGAGCGAGATACCGAGCAATATTACAAGCCGCGAACTCAATGGAATATATCCTTGAGCGTCGTCCGGACCCCCAACGTTCGAAATCTCCTCGGCCAAGGAATTAGCTGGACGGGGTGCAAGGTCACAAGACAATTCCAGGGATATTAACCTACGGAATTGCCGCAGATTATACACTTTCTCAAATTCAAAGATTGACATCCTTGGATTATAAACACTACGGAATTACTCATTATGTTAACTTAATTTGTAAAGCCGATAGATGCAAATTCAACAAAATTCAAATTGATTTAAACACTAAAGTTTGATCTAGTACACGTGAGTTGATTACAAGCTAGCAAGGAAAATAGCAAAAACGCCAAAAAGGATAAGCAGGCGAGATCAATCCCTAGCATACTAGTTATGGTCTGCCCAGGAAAAGGAGCATTATCCGCGAGTTTATCCTTGACGATGAAGGAACACTACCACCGAGAGGAGGGGCGGAGAAGAACCTGAAGGGAGCGCTTGGTACGGGGCCGTGAGTATAATTCTTAGTTAGCCCATGACTCTTCTTGAGATCCAACTCAATCTCACCAAGAGTCCTATTAATCTCTTCGGCCAACTGCTTACGAGCCACGAAGCCTATGGCTACGCTCTTCATCTCGGCTTGACTTAGGGAAGTGGAAAGAAGGTCCACCTTTTGATTGGCATGCTTGGCGCTTCCTCACGAGACAAGGCCAGACCGATGGTAAGTGACTTGGCCCTCCAATTGAACTACCTTAGCACGAGCCGGCAAACTTGTCATCCGCGGCTCCCGAAGCTGTCCTTAGACTCTGCGGATAATAGAAAAAGAACAGTTATAACAAATACAATAAAAGCACACTTTCGATGACAAAAACATATACCTTCACAATGTTCAACCACGCGGAATCCCTTGCTTCTGCGGCATAATCATATTCATTTGATAACCTATCATAATCTACTGCGAGAAGATTATGAGCATCTTGACTCGCGCAGGTCATCTCGAAGCATCGAGTCCAGATAGCCGATATCGATTAACCTCATCATTCTTCGATTCCAACCCCTTGTTAAGGCGATACATAGTCACCTCTAAGTTTCTCTCACCGCTCGACTGACGGGCCACATCGGCTCGAGGCGCGGATAAGGCACTGCGAGCGCCATATTCTGCCCTAGCGTCGTCTCTTTCCTTAGCAAGACGTTGCATATAAGCCTTTTGAGGGATGAGAAGACGCGCTGCCCATGACTCGTCTTCCATAACATTAAGCTTAATTTCTAAGGAAATCCTGACGCGGGCTTTCTCAAGATTATCCGCGTCCATAAAAGAACCCCGTTGAATAAATGACGGTCATGGTTGTTTTGATTTTGCAGATCTACCAAGCAAAGCTTTTTCTTACGCCATTCTTGACCATAGCGTTATGAACATCCTAGCGGGCATTCCATTTGATTCACTCTTAAGTTTTTTCAACTAACTCGGCAATACGACCTTTTGACGAGTTCTCTCGTCAGAAGCCACAACAACTCGGGATTCCACCCATGAAGACATACAGGCGGGAGGAGGAGGGAAGAAGAAGATAATAAGGAACATGTAACTATCAAGAAGAGGAAGACACGAAATAGGCGAAGAGTTCCGCTAACTTGGCTTAGAAGCCAGCTCGAACCGGCTTCGCCTCTTCGCGTCCTGCTTTGCTCCTTCAGCAGACCCTTGACTACTGCTATTTCCTCATCTTTAGTGAGACCGCAGCTTCAACGCTCGTAGCGTCTCTTCACAATGCATGGAGCTTCCATTCTAGCTTGAGAGACTTAGCCTTGAAGAAGCGGTAAAGATGATGGTTACAATACTCACTCCTCATCATCTATCAATCAAAAAAGGAAATTAGTTCATAACACGTTTAAGCAAAATCAGGGGTAGAAAGAGCGGGGACAAACCTCCAATAACCGCTGCTGGGGATAAGCATCTTTGGTACCCATCGGCAATGGCCATCATGCCGGCAATAGTAGGGAGGATCCACCACGAGATCGGTCCAGCAGGCCACAAGATTCTTGCCCCACCCTCGATCTACCACCTCCTCGGGGTTAGCTCCATATGCCTGCGAGTAAAAGAGTCCGAGCTCTTTTCCCCTTCAATCACGGGGCGAGGATGAGGCACGACAAGCAAGTTTTTCTTTTGCGGCCACGCCCTTGACATCGGCATCATCGCGTCAGCGACCAAGGACCGGAAATCATCGAGTAAGAGTCGAGGGCTTCCCATCAGCGAAGCACCGGTATCATAGCACCAAAGCCCCACCAGCGGTGGAGGAGGTGCCAACACAACCCTCGGGATGCACCGCAAAACCCCGACCTCGGACCCGCATGTGGGGGTCACCTCATGACTATCCTTGAGAACATTCCGGTCATCACCAGTAGGCAGATTGAAGTCCCGAGACAAGCCCCATAACTGTGTCCATGTCAAATGATTGTTCCCAGGATAAAACCTTACCAAAGGAAAACTCGCAATAAGCATCCCCATCCTTGTCACCACTACCAAGAGCAATTCCCTTACCCTTGTCCACAATAACCCCACTTGACTTAGTAGCCCCCTCAGCCTGATCATCACCACCACCACCAGTGGCCTGATCATCACCACTACCACCAGTGGCCTGATCATCAGCACCACCACCAGGTGGCTGATCACCACCACCACCACCAGTAGCCTGATCATTCCCACCACCACCAGTGGCCAGGATCACCACCACCACCACCGGTGGCACGATCACCATCACCTCACCAACGCTCCCACCGGCAATACTATCTACTTCTTGAGCAGGCGGAGAAGTCTCAATTCGCTCTTCCCCATCGGAGGAAACTTCCTCATCACCATCCAACTGGACTGTTCGCATCATCGAAGTGTAGAACCCTCGGTTGGAGAATTCGACGATTGCTTGGGATTGATCCTCTTATTTCTACGCACCTACGACACATAATGATAAAAGACCAATTGGCATCTCCTTTCCTTGGCATAATCAACATTATTTAAGAAAACGAAGGGGCATATATACGTAGAAAACAAACACACCTTAGCAACATTAGTATTCTGCGGAAGAAGGTTAGCATCAGAGAGATATCTTCGTCTTAGCGTTATCAACATCGCGATTATAAGCAAAATCCATACCTACAAAACTCATCTGCCCAAGGCGTGTGGGCATAACGGCGGGGAGAAGCTTCCGCGATGAGGCCCCATCCTTGATGTAGGCTGCCAACCATGGGGTCAGGGACCAACCATAGGCCACGGACCAACGACTTCGAAACGAGTGGCGGACCATTCATAGTCATGATCACGCTTAATTTCTCATCGCGGGAATAGGAAGACCCGGACACCGAGACCCTGCCATCTTGGAATCACTTACCTCGCTCAAAGTCGAACTTCCCCCTTAACGGGAGCAATGTTCCGAGACTCACGAGACCAAAACTACAGTATTCATGTTAACGTAATCTCCAAAGGATTTGTTGAAATTTTCGGGTAGTATACCACCCTTTCTCCTTTTCTAATTTAGGGGCATAGCGGTCATCATCGTTTGCCCCTTGATACGAAAGATAGCATTCTCGGAGATGGCGAAGATAGTTTCGTCCATTGTTGCACCCCACGATTATGACTTTTCTTGGCGATATCGCTGACTAGACAAGACCGGTAGTAGAAATCATGCGGCTTTATACAAAGGCAACATCAAACCAGCCTCGAAAGCACCCACGGTCGTCGGCAAATGAAAGGCATCATCTGGTAATTGGTAACCATCTCATAAGTTATATCTTTATCGGGGGCATAAAAACGCACTTGGAAGTCTTTGAAGGCCGTGCTTCAATTTGAAGGCCTCAAGATCAATGTGTCTCGAAAGTAAACTTCTTATTACCCAAAGGTAAAGGACGAACGAGAGTCATCCTCGAAACCATCTCCCGTAGCATCTTCCACTGAACACGCCGCCTTCTTCTTAGGAGGAACTACATCTCCCAGAAGATTCTATCTCCATGGCCTTTCTCTTGAAGGTGAGTCTTAGTTGACTTACTTGAACTAGGCACAGGTGGATTAGTCCGCGGTGGAGGCTTGGTGCGGAGAGGCTGCACATCTAAAGGTTCGTGCACGGATTAACGCTATTAGGAGACCCACCTCTGGGCGATTCACGGCATATCTAGATCCTGCGGCGGATCACCCCTTTTAAGCGAAGGCCTCGACCGGGGACGAGGGTGTACGTCCATCCCAGGGATTACCCTGGGTAAGTGAAGGCGAAGCTCCACCCCTAATATTGGGATCACTCAGGAGATACGCGAGGACTTGACGGAGGAGTTTGGTAAGGAACCCGCGGACGATCGGACATATCTGCGGGCACAAACACAAATAAAAATGCAAATCAGAGGCAAGGAAGATCGAAAAGCAAGAAAATCTCAAGAACAGCAGCAAACGTGAAGAAAACCCTAGATTTCATCTACAATTACTTAAACTCTCAAACTATTATTCAAACTCAAAAGAAGAAAAATAAAATCAAAGCATGGCCGATGAAATACACGGCTCAGTGGCGTCAACTCTCAAATCCCAGGATATACATAAGATTAAATTCATCATTGACGCATCACTGAGAAAAATCAAAAACTCAACAGAGTTAGGCATGGCGAGTAAACGGAGTAAAAAATCATACACGAACCTCAAAGAGTAAGCGGCGGCGGCAAACGAAGGTGGCAACGAAGGCGATAGCGGCAATGCTGATGCAGCGAGCAGCAACAACGGCGGCTGCAATATTGGTGTCGAGAGGAAGTTAAGAAGATGAAGAAGACAATGAAACGGAGAATAAACGAGGATAATGTGAATTTAATTCACATTCTCTCATTCTTCTCTTTTTATAAGATTAAGAGAAAGTCCACTACCCAAAGGGCAGTTATGGCCGGGTAGAGGAAACGTGCAAATAAATGCGGTAGCACCTTTTAGGAGAAGTTATGAGGAGAGAGATAAAAACGTACCCACGATTCTTCTTCCAACTAAGGCCAGGCCTTGATCACAAGAAGAGGGGCAAATTATAAGTACACTTATTTATCTCCATCGCCACGCGTACTAGCAAAACCCACGTGGAGGCCACGTCATAAAGAGGAATGACACGTAGGGGCATCCATGATATCTAGACGACGTGCCATCTGTCAAGACAAACGGTCGAAGATGAGGAGCATCCAAGGTAGGTAATCCCGCGCAACACCCAAAAGTTACTCTACCCCATCACGAGGTGAGATGTAATCCTTGGTGAGGGATAGTCCAAGCGACACGAGACGTGACAAGGGAGGGCTTGACACCGCTTGGCGCGGATTGGACCGCCCCAACCACTCGCATTTAATGCGCTCGAGAGGGCACGTGTCGGACAACCACGAAGAAAACGAGGGTTGGTCAGCGTAATGAACTTGGGTATTGTAGAAACCGCGGAGTGACGGGAAGTCCGCGGACCATGCACGAGCACAAGAAGATAAGATCTCAACGACTCTTTGTCGGTGGACCCACTCGATTTAGCTATATATATGTACATCCCTTCCACAGAAAGGGGGGGGGGTCGAGAGTAGAACTAAGGAATATGAGAGAGAATAGTGAGAAGTAAGTATGAGGATCAACCTATGAGGTTGATGAATACCAAAGATCTTGTGATTACTTTTGTAACCGTTTACTTTATAGTGAATATTCCCCGATCCGTGGATGTAGGCCTTAGTCTTTGAACCACGTAAACCATCGTCTCCTTTACATTTAGCATTCATATAGCTTTATTTATGTGTTTACGTCTTAGATCTATCATTTTGGATGTTGAGGAGATCATGACAAACCCGCGGGGTTTGGAATCAGTGAATCATCATCTACCTAGGCATATTATACTTATTCATATTTTAATGCGTGTATTCAATTCACGCTGAGATTGTTTGTGAACACGTGGATGCCTACCTGATTTCCGTGTTCACAGTAATAGATTTTAGTGGAACTAAGCTTTCATAATAATCCACTGCTTCTACCACCTTAAAACCACACATTTTTGTTTTTCCAGCAGTTTCATGTTCCAGGTCGTACAAAATTACGGTCCTCGTAATTCGGTCCTTGAATGGGGTCTCACAATTCTTTAACAACCCGATAAAATTCACCGAGGCTATTTGTAACGGCCGAATGATGTAAAGTTTAGTCCAAGATTGTGAAACTCCGTGATCTTGCATTGCCCATACTTCTAATTCTTTTTCTTCATTATGACCGTGTATACAGAGGCACCCTTTTAACAGTCCAAGCATACGGCGACCCTTTGGTCTCCCTATTGGTAGTTGCATTTCTTTGAATCTCTCTTCACTGATATCAAATGAGACCATTACCTCTGTTGCTAACCAATAAAAAGCTCCATTAAACAGCACCCCCGATTTATTAAATTTAAACCCATATCTGTTGATTGGTCGCAAGCTTTTCCATGAGTTTGATTTTAAAGAATAAACTTGGACTGCATAGTTAACTTGTTGTCGTCCGTCTAGATTTAGAGTAATGTAGGATCAGAATATCGCGACGTAAATACTTCGCGAGATCAATAAACGACAGCATTGCGAAAGTGTCGCAAATGAGTAATATAAATGACGCAATGAATGACAACAGCTAAAACACGAGAAAGATGTGAGACCTAGCGAGATTTAGTAGAGTGGCGAGATTT